>SEYY01007887.1:55000-59660 GCA_009176605.1 Armadillidium nasatum
ATAAATTAACTAAAACTACAAACTATCTAATAAGGTTTCGTTTTAAAGTAAATTTTCACTCATTTTATTAAAAAAAATAACAAAAAGATTAAATTAAATTTGTAGCCAAATATTAAAGGTTTTCATGAACTGGGTATTTATCACCTGTGTTTTTTATGTAAGCTCTATTTTGCATAAAAAGAAAATAAAAACATTGGGAGAGGCGTAATTGAGCTGTGATTGGCTGAACATGAAATGATCTCCATTTTGTATATATATGTATTTTCATTTTTACCGGGACGATCTCTTGTGGACGACTGTACATGACTAAAAAGGAAATTTTCGCTCTTGTATTGGAAAGATCTCGTTGGCCTGTGGCTAACGTTATGGAAATCTGTTCTTGAGGACAGATGTTCGAATACTACTTTCGTCAAAATTTGAAGGCTGGGTTTTTTGACGAAAAAATAAGGCAAAGAATATATGAGAGAAAATCTACGGAGTTGGTGACCATGTTTTCAGAAAAATCCAATACGCGCAGCCTCTCGAGTAACCTCCGAGTTACGAAACTCCTCTACGAGTGGGACTATGTTCTCCCCTCTTCAGGAACCTCCGTGTCCCGAAACCTTTTAATAAATGAAGAAAGAATCCTTTCCCCCTTCTTCAGGAACCTCCGTGTTTAAAAAACCCTTGCAGGATGTTGCAATGGTTCTGGTACGATTCCCAGGTAATACGTTTCTGTGGAATTCTCCTCTAAAAGGGCTCAGGAAAGAGCTTGAGGGACGAATTCCTATCTAATTCCTATCAAAAAGCATCAGGAAAGAGAATGAGATCTACTTCCGGTCTAGCTTTCGTTATGCATAATTGCAGTCGATTAAGGGAGACATTCTAATTTACACATATATATATATATATATATATATATATATATATATATATATATATATATATATATATTATATATATTATATATATATATATATATATATATATATATATATATATATATATATATATATATATATATATATATATATATTCTTATTCGCATCATTTTTAATATTTGTTTCTATATTATTATTATTATTATTTATTATTATTATTATTATTATTATATATTATTATTATTATTATTATTTATTATTATTTATTATTATATTATTATTATTATTATTATATTATTATTATATTATTATTATTATTATTATTATTATTATTATTTATTATTATTTTATTATTATTATTATTATTATTATTATTATTATTATTATTATTATTATTACTATTTATTACTATTATAACTATTATTAATATTTTTTATTATTATTATTATTATTATTATTATTATTATTATTATTATTATTATTATTATTATTATTATTATTATTATTATTATTATTATTATTATTTCTATTATTAATGTTATTATTATTATCATCATCAATATTATAATTAGTATTATTATTGTTATTGCTATTGTTGTTCTTATTATAATTATTATTATAATTATAATTATTATTATTATTATTATTATTATTATTATTATTATTATTATTATTATTATTATTATTATTATTATTATTATTATTATTATGAGGGTTTTTATTAATGACTGTTTTTCATATCATTAAAATGAGGGCAATTGTATATTTTATATTTACTATTGTTATAATATGTATTAGTATTACTATTATTAATCCTTTATTTTAACTATTAGTATTATTTTTTTGCATCGTTAGTACTTTTTTGTTATTTTCATTATTTTTATTAATGCTATATTTTGAAAAAATTATTCATTTTGCTTTTATTATTATTATTATTATTATTATTATTATTATTATTATTATTATTATTATTATTATTATTATTATTATTTTCATTATTATTATTAGTATTATTATTACTATGATTATTATTGTGATTATTATTAGTATTATTATAATTTTTGTAATTACTATTATCATTTTCATCACTATTAATATAATTATTATATATTACGCATTGAAATATTGTATTATTGCCATATTAATTTTCCGAATTAATAAAGTAATAATTATTATTTTCCTTAATAATGTTATTATTTTTTAAAGGTTTTAAAAACTGGAAGATGCAAAATTATTTGTTATGTGGTACGTAAAAGCTGTGATTGGAAACTTTTTTGTTTTTTGTTTTGTTACTTATTGTGCTATTACATTTTATTGAAGTATTTTTCTTACTTATTATTATCAATATAATTGTCATCGTTATTATTATTATTATCATAATTATTGTTAATATTCATTTCAACGTCATTATTTTTACTATTACTATTATAATTATTATTATTATTATTATTATTACTTTTATTATTATTATTATTATTATTATTATTATTATTATTATCATTATTCTCATTATCATTATTTTATTAGTATAGTTACTTTTATTTTATGTATATTATTATTTCATATTATTATTGTAAAAATATTATCAATTAAATTTCACTCTCATACCTAATATTTCACATTGCAGATATTTTATTATAGTATTGTTATCTTTAATGTTATTATTATCGTTGTTACTATTATAATTATTATTGGTATTATTATTTAAATCAATGTCAAGAAATATAATTATAATAATCACAGTTTATTTTAATGTTTGTTATTGTTATAACATTAATTAATAATATTATAAGCATGATTATTATCATCATAATTATTATTATCATAATTAATATTATTATTATTATTATTATTATATTCATTATTATTATATTATTATATAAATATTTTTTTTATTTTTATTTATTTTTTTATTTTTTTTATATTACTAATATTATTATTATTATTATTATTATTATTATTATTATTATTATTATTATTATTATTATTATTATTATATTTTATTTTTTTTTTTTTTTTTTTTTTTTTGTTAATTATTGTTTTTATTATTATTTTATTATTAATTATTATTATTATTATTATTATTATTTATTATTATTATTATTATTTTTGTTATTATTATTATTAATTTGGTTGTTTTTATTACATATAATTAATATTATTCAAAGGTTTTTTTTTTTAAGCCTATACTTTAACATGGGTTTGTAAGCCAATTGGCCGGACCAATATAGGAGTTTATATTATATTTATATATATATATATATATATATATTATATATATATATATATATATATATATATATATATATATATATATATATAATATAATATTTTTTTAAATTTTTTTTTTTTTTTTTTTTTTTTTAATTTAAATTTTTTAATAATAAATTTTTTAATGTCTTTAAATAAAAAATAATGAATAATAATAATAATAATAATAATAATAATAATAATAAATAATAAATAATAATAATAATAATAATAAAATAAAATATAATAATAATAATATTATAATAAAACTTTTTATTTTTTTTAAATTTTTTTTAAAAAAACTATATATATTATATATATATATATATATATATATATATATATATATATATATATATATATATATTATATATATATATATATATATATATATATATATATATATATACTTCTCCTCTGGTGGCAAGGCCAGAGGCCTACCAATGTTCCACCAGAGTAGGGAGGAAAGTCGAAACATGGTCAAATTAAAGGCCGACATGTCCTGATACACGGCGTTTGAAGGTGCCTAAGTCATAAAATTGGAAAAATAGATGAAGGAAGTGTGTTCGACTTTACATAGAGTACATGTAAGATTGAGCATGCGGTTTAGTCTGGGGTCAGAGAGTTGGACAGAGAAAGGATGAGACTGTGTAGAAAGACTAGTGGCACGAACCCTTCAAATGGAGGAGGTATGCGACGAGTGAGTTCAGAAGGCAGTCATTGTATTAGCGATATATAGAGAAAGTGATGCAAATTCGACGGGCAGAAGAGATTGTAGAGATTAGTGAGAACAGCAGAAGATAAGGCGAAAAGCTCTAGACTCCACCTTTTCCAGGAGAGCTGTGTGTGGAACCACCCCAGATGTGTGACGCATACTCCATACAGGGTCGAACAACCCCTATAACGAACAACTGGGGGTTGAGAAATTTGAAGGCGCCTTGAACACCCAACCTCTTAGAAGCTTGTTTAGAAAGAGAGGTAATGTTTCCTTCCAAGAAAGATCACGAAAAAAAGAACACCGAGAATATTAAGAACAATGAAGGTTTGAGTTGCATGTTTCGAATGAAGATCGTAGTTTTGTGGAAAGATTGTGTCGAGTAGAGAGATGGAGGAATTGAGTTTTTGAGGCATTGAAAACGACCATGTTTTCTTTGCCCAATTTGAAATAAGAGAAAGATCAGAGTTAGTTGCTCCAAGGCCACCTCCTTGCTCTATTATGTTGTGGGAGGGGCGTCTTTCAAAATGAAAAGAGTAATGAAGGGTGGAGTCATCAGCATAGGAGGGATAGGAGAGAAAGTAATAGAGAGAGGTCATTAATAAAAGCAGAAAAAGTGTTGGGGATGGAAGATCCCTGAGGAACACCCTATTAATTGATTTTTATAGGATGAACGGTGGCCGTCTACAACAGCTGCTATAGAACGACCGGAAAGGAAATCAGAGAGAAGGTCACAGAGAGAAGGATAGATTCCGAAAGAGGGAAGTTTGGAAATCAAAGCTTTCGAAATGTCCAGCGCCACAGCAAAGATTCACCGAAATGCCGAAGAGCGGAG
>SEYY01007888.1:0-2500 GCA_009176605.1 Armadillidium nasatum
GCTCTGATCCTTCTATCGCCCTAAAGCTCCCACATGTATTCTGTCTAAAATTTTTGAAACCTTTCTTAACTCTCACTTCTTGGATCATCTGGAATCTCATTTCCTTCTTTCTGATTATCAGTATGTCTTTCGACGTTCGAGGTCTACTGGTGATATACTTTCCTATCTCACAGATTTATGGTCTTCTGCCCTTAGGAACCATGGGGAGACTTGTGTGGTGGCGCTTGACATATCTAAGGCATTTGACCGGGTATGGCATGCGTCACTACTTTCCAAGCTCCCCTCCTTTGGGTTTCCTCCTTCTCTTTGCTTACTTATGTCTAGCTTTCTTTCTAATCGCTCCATTTCTGCTGTTGTTGATGGAGCGACTTCTTCTTCCTTTCCTGTCATTAGTGGCGTTCCTTAGGGTTCTGTCTTATCTCCTACTCTATTCTTACTTTTCATTAATGATCTTCTCAGCTGTTCATCTAACCCAATCCATTCTTATGTCAATGACTCAACCCTCCATTCTTCTACTTATTTCAAATCTGCTCCTTCTTGTGCATCTAGAGTTGCTTCTCATCTTCATCTTTCCGATTCCATTCTTGCAGATCTGGATAGAATTTCCCAGTGGGGTCGTCTCAACCTTGTGAAATTCAACTCTTTAAAAACTCAACTTCTAGAAATCTCCCTCTCAAAGACACCTCCTAACTTTTCTATTTCTTTCGATGGTTCTCCCATCTCTCCTGTTGACAATATAAACATCCTTGGCCTTCACATAAACAAAAAAATGTCTTGGAAACCTCATATGACAATGGTTGCTAGGGCGGCTTCAAAGAAGCTGGGAGTTTTGTTTAGACTGCGAGTATGGAGTACTGCTCTCATATCTGGGGTGGGTCCGGTTTCACCCGTCTATTTGGATAAGGTTGAGTCAAAGGCTAAAAGACTTATAAACTGTTCCGCTCTTTCTAATTCACTTGATTCTTTATCTTTGCGACGCGACGTTGGTGCCTTGTCTCTTTTCTATAGGTACTACAGCGGCAAATGCTCGAGGGAACTATCCACCCGAATACCTCCACCTTTACGTCGTCCTCGTAGCACGAGGGGTGCATTGTCTGCAAAATTTTGCGTGGACATAGGCAACTTCAGGCTTGTCCGCTGTGGTGCCTCCTTCTTTCCTGCCACATCTGTTCTGTGGAATTCTCTCCCATCTTCTGTATTTCCTACCAAATTTAATCTCAATTTCTATAAAGCCCGCGTCTGCACTCACCTAAGAAATTTGCGTTAGGTGGGTCCTACAGGGGTCGTTTTTATTTTTAATTATTATTTTATTTTTATTCTTCTACTCTGATTTTTATTTTTCTGAGACCCCCTCTTTGAATATGGCTTTGCCCGTGAGTGGTGGTGATGTGTAATATATATATATATATATATATATATATATATATATATATATATATATATATAATATATATATATATATATATATATATATATATATATATATATATATATATATATATATATATATATATATATATATATATATATATATATATATCGGGATGGAGTGAAGTATCGGTATCGGTATCGGCAAGTATCGGCATATTTTCCGATACTGTATCGGTATCGGTATCGACCTTTTCAATATCGGTATCGGTATCGGCAAAAAATTTTGGATAAGAGTAAAGTATCGGCATCGGTATCAGTATCGGTAGTAATATCGGCAAGTATCGGCATATTTTTAGGTATCGGGTATCGGGTTATTTTTAGGTATCGGTAAAAATTTTGGTATCGCTCCATCCCTAATATATATATATATATCGTTAATTTTAGAGAAATTCAAGATTTCGTTCTTCAATTCAAAACCAGGAAGAATTTCCTCCAGGTTTGTTCTCTTTGAAATTATTATTATTATTATTATTATTATTATTATTATTATTATTATTATTATTATTATTATTATTATTATTATTATTATTATTATTATTATATCATTATTATTATTATTATTATTATTATTATTATTATTATTATTATTATCATTATTATTATCATTATTTACCACATTTAATTCATAACAATATATTTCCCTTCTTCACGAATAGATGACCCAGAAAAGGCGAATTTAGTGATGGGGAATGTTTTCAAATGCGTTGGACAAACTTTACTTGAAAATTCAAAAGGAATTTGAAACGTGGACGAGTTTATTTTCACAGTTGAAAAAAAAAGTCCTATTAATAAAAACTGAAGAGAGATTTTAATACTAATACTAATTAGTAGCAACGATTGAAATTATAATAAAACGAGAAAAAAATTAATTAATTAATTATTATAATTATTATTTTTATTGTTGTTGTTATCACTATTGTAGTAATGAATTAAAAAAATTTAATTGAGAAATAAATTTCCAGGTACATGTAACCGGTTGGCTTTTTATTGAATCCTTTAGCAATCAAAATTATATATATATATATATATATATATATATATATATATATTATATATATATATATATATA
>SEYY01007888.1:10000-12501 GCA_009176605.1 Armadillidium nasatum
ATATATATATATATATATATATATATATATATATATATATATATATATATATATATATATATATATATATATATATATATATACTTTTTCTCCATTTAACAGAAACATACAGAAACATAACATCTTAAAAATAAAATTGCAAAAAAAAAAAAAAAAAAAAAAATAAAAAAAAAAAAAAAAAAAAATTTGTATTAATTATATTTTTATTAATTGACAACCTTACCTTAACTTCATAATATAATTTTAAACTTATTGGTAAATACCATTTAACTTCGTCTTGTTCGACCATCTCAAACACATTAGTGAAAGGTATATGGATTTTTGGGACTACCAACACTGATAATAATTTGGTTTTGTAAAAAAAGCTTAGTAGCAATGATGAGAAGATCCACATGCAGTGAAAGAGGTTGATAGTGACATGCCTAGATTTGTTTTTAATAACACCTATATATATATATATATATATATATATATATATATATATATATATATATATATATATATATATATATATATATATATATATATATATATATAGATTTTAAAATCTTCTATAACCTCTCACAGACTATTTCTATATAGAAAATAATATCTGCTATTGGACTCGAACCAACAACCTTTAAGATCGTAAGTCTAGTGCCCTGACCACTATGCTACGGCAGTACAAAAGAAATAAGTGTGTAAAGACAAGACTAATTAATTCAGCTCAGTGGAGGATGTATGCGACGAGAGAGCTAAAAAGATTAATGTTTGTTCTAATAGCAAACATTATTTTCTATATAGAAATAGTCTGTGAGAGGTTATAGCAAACTTTAAAATCTTGTACTTAACTCTGAGCGAGTGATAGATTCGACCTTTGACCTCGTTGCCATTTGCTCGAGTTGCAGTCGGGGGATTCCTTTGGGCATGACGTCATGACTGTAGATCATGAGCAAGTTCCAATGCGATTTCCTTTTGTACAGCCATAACATAGTGGTCAGCGCTCTAGACTTACCATCTTAAAGGTTGTTGGTTCGAGTCCAATAACAGACATTATTTTCTATATATATATATATATATATATATATATATATATATATATATATATATATATATATATATATATATATATATATATATATATATATATATACTTCTGGTGAGAAAATATCAGGACTAAATAAATTTTTCTGCGATAGACAAAAAGAAAACGAGGATATGGTTAGGTGCCTTGGGGCTGTAGGGTTACAAGTCAAAGTAGATTTTACAATGTAAGAAAGAAGTATTCACGTGAATTAACCTAAAGACCACATTTAAGAATGAACAAACATTTAAGTTAAGTTATAGATATATGTCGAACGGAGTACAAAATAAAAAAGAGAATTTTTGAGAGCAGGAGAAGTTGATAAGCTCAAGGCCCCTCCTTTTTTTCGAGGAGATCTGTTTGAAAGAAACTACTCCACATATGTGATACTCACTTTATTCAAGGAATAACAATGCCCGTATTCAGAGCAAGCAAACTGAGTTCTAAGCTCACTTCAGAGTACATACCCCTTCAGAAGTCTGTTTAGCGAGAGATAGAATGTGATTCTAGCAAGAAAGTTTACGAGAAAAAGAAACATCCAAATACTAATAATAGAGGAATGTTTGATTGTGTTCCATAGAAGGTATTAAAATTATATTAAAATTTATGTCGATTAGAAAATTAAAGAAATAGGAGACGATAGTTAGAGGGTTGAGAGGGGTTCCCCTTTTTCGGCACAAGCTGAATGAGCGCACGTTTCCAGTAAGAAGGGAAGTTTGAAGTAGAAAGACATAGACGAAATAGTTTACCAAGGAAGGAAGGGGTACAAGCTCTGAAGTATAAGTTTTGAGAACCACAGGAAGGATACCATCAGGACCGTACGCCTTCCTAGTGTTAAGTTTTGAGGGAGCATAAAAGACGTCTTTAGAAGAAGAAATATATATATATATATATATATATATATATATATATATATATATATATATATATATATATATATATATATATATATATATATATATATATATATATATATATATATATATATATATATATATATATATATAAGTAGTATACATGGCACTTTTGACAGGTGCCAGATTTAGCTACTTTTCAAAAAATCTGGCAACCTAAGCCAAACGGGATTTTGATTTGCAATGCAAATCACTCCGCTCAAATTGACCTCACGTTCTTTCCTGATACCATTTGGGGGGTTCAACCCATTGAAATTGGCCTCAAGTCTGGGGAAGGGGCCCCCGCGGGGGCCCCGTGAACCCCCCAAAAATGGTATCAGGAAGTTGCTTGAGTTTGCAAAATCGCTGCGTTCACCTCACTTTCTTTCCTGACCATTTTCTTAGCGGTTCAGTGCTGCTGAATTTGGTTCGAATCTGGGGTCCAGGGGTCCGTGAACCGACAAAGAAAATGTCAGGAAGGTCCCTGAGAATGCAGGATTGCACGCAAATGCAGAAAAGACCGTTAGGGACAGGTTGCCAGATTT
>SEYY01007889.1:0-2500 GCA_009176605.1 Armadillidium nasatum
TGAAGAACATGATGCCCTTAGCCTATTTAAACATCACGTTGCATTTCCCACACATTAAACATCTTGGCTACTAGGGATGTTTCGAAAAGTTCCTCGCTGGTCTCTGATGCCAAGGATCCATTTAATAAAACACTTGCCAAAGCACAGGCATTGTGGAATGCCCAAAATAGGAAAACTACAACTGCTGCGAGAATCAAGAAGGAGTTGGGAACAAAGCTTAAAACACCAAGTATTACTCGCTGGAACTCCCTCGATTCTATGAAAGACCTGCTTAAGAACCTTGATGGTAGCATGACACAAATCAACAACATTTGTATGGAACAAAAGCCTTGTCTTCCAGTATTTAATAAAACTGATAAAGAGGTAATTGCTGAGTACATCGAAATAATGACGCCTATTGCTGTTAGGCTGGATATGTTGCAGGATGAGAAGAATGTACGTGGGAGTTCTATTGCCTAACCTCTTCCTCCTCAAGGACAATCTCGTGGAATTGCAACGAGAGGTGCAAAAATTTAACTATGCCAAAAACTTAGTCAACTACTTGCTAAAGCAACCAAAGCCAAACAAAGGGAAAGAAAAGGGCTTTGAACCGAGGTTCAGCAATATCTTTGATGATTTTGATTTGCTTATGGCAACAGCCCAGCACCTTCACTTCAAACTCGGAGTGGTACGTAGGTTAAATGAGGGGAAGTACCCAGCTGTCAAGATGAGGATATTGAAGGAAGTAAAGTGTAATACTGATCGAATTTTACTTCTCCACATCAAGGCACTGAAGGTGATGGGACTGAGTCTGAAATGGACCCATTTAAGGTGAGCTATTTTTATAATTTGGAACAAACTTTAAGCATCTCTTGTATTATATATATATATATATATATATATATATATATATATATATATATATATATATATATATATATATATATATATATATATATATTACAGATCGCCCCACTCACGGCAGAGCCCTTTTCAAGGAGGGGGCATATACAAAGGAGAAGAAAACTTATTCAAACACAGAGTAACGCACATCCCTCAGGTGGCACAGACGGAAGCCTTGAAGAGTGAAAGATTAAATATAGGAGGAAAAATAGATGATGGAAGGGAGTTCTACAGAACAGAAGTTGCTGGATAGAAGGAGGCGCCATAACGGGCTAGCCTGGGTTTCCTTCATCCACACAAAATTGGTGCGAAAGAAGGGCACCCCTCGTGCAACGAGATGACGCAAAGGTGGAGGAATGCGAGAGGCCAATTCCCTCGAGCACCTGCCATTGTAGTACCTATAGAAAAGAGATAGTGCGCCAACGTTACGTCGCAGAGATAGTGGGTCAAGAGAGTTAGAAAGTAGGGGACAGTTAATTAATCTTTTAGCTTTAGACTCAACCCTGTCCAAAAGAGAGAAGGAGCCAGAGCCTCCCCTTTGTGTATTTTAGGTTTTTGTGTATTTTAGGTAATCCATATATATGACCTAAATTATAGAAACCGATTTTTTTTATCTTATTCTGAATTGTTTTTTTTATTTCATTTTGCAATTCTATTTATTTTGTTTTTAGTTGCACTGTTAGTTTTGTCAGAGGTTATTTTATATTTAGTAGTGTCATTGAGCATAGCTTGGAGTTTATTTTCATAATCAGATGTTTAGAATTTTTTTTCAGAATATTAGGAGACACATACAAATGACTGTGCTTTAGAAATAGGCCTTCAGCTTTTAAAGTTTTATTAACTCTATATTTGGGTTTCGAACCAACGACCGTTCGTTGAAGTGCAAAAAATTGAAAATAGCGGAGGCCTTCTACATTAAGAAGCGTAGACCTAATATTAATATGAAATTTAATGAATTATCAAAGAAACTTAATATTATTTGAATTAATTAATTACAAATAATACTTAAATTAAATCACTCATCATATTGAAAAACGTCCTATAAGATGTCTTAAGTACAGAGACGAAACGCGTCAGGAATTACAATAAATATACTTTCTACTTCTGCTGTAGAATATTCTCAAGGATAATTTTAAACAAGTTAAACTATGTTCAAAAATAACCATTTAGAAATTAGGGAACCAAATGCAAATCTTTTATTATAATTATTATTATTATTATTTTAAAAAATTGCAACAAAAAGAGGACTTAACCCCTCTGCAATGCCAGTCAATACAGTTCCTCACTTGCGTTTCAAACGCCGGACCTAGTGCATACAAGACTAACACGCTTACCGTTTAACCACAACGTTATACAATATAATATGGACTTTTAATCTATTTATATTAAGAAATTTGTAAATTTCAATTTTTATTGGTTTAGACAATTTAAGCTCAATTTCCTTATATATATATTTATGGTCTCTTTTCCTTTCATATATGTGTAATTTTTATTATTATTATTATTATTATTATTATTTTATATTATTATTATTAAAATATATATATATATTAATTATATAGTATATATAATCTTATTTATATATATATATTATTATTATATAGTAATATATATATAA
>SEYY01007889.1:15000-17500 GCA_009176605.1 Armadillidium nasatum
ATAAAGGAAATGAGAGTTAAGAAAAGTTTCAAAGGCTTTATTTAGATAGAATGAGAGTGAGAGGTATAGGACGATAATTAGAAGGCTCAGAACGGCTGCCCTTCCAGTACAGATTGAATATATTATATATTAAAGGATAGAGAGTGGAGTTGAATAAAAACAGGCCCCAGGTCGGAAGTATATTCCCTCAAAACATGGGGAGGAATGCCATCCGAACCACATGCCTTTTAGCGTTTATTTATTTTAGGATCCTGCGCACCTGATCATACGAAATCACAGGGACACCTGAAAGAAGAAGAAGTAGAAGGAGCGATAAATGGAATTGTCCAGGGAGGAGGTAGATGAAAAAAGAAATCCGAAGAGATTAGCCTTTTTAGCAGAGTGTTGGGTACAGATCTATAAGAACGAATAAGAAGATTTTTAGTTGTTGGGGATATTTTTGGCAAGAGGCCAGAAATTTTTATCAGTAGGAGAACCAAGGAGGTCAGCGGGCTTCCTTTTTCAGAAATTCGCTTGACCTGTCGAAAAACATCCCTGCAACGATTCCGAGCAAAATGAAAACTAGCAAGAGTGATAGGAGAAAGAGAGTTTTTTTCAGGGCCGATACACACTGTCTTTCTTTTGAATGGCACGAGAACGAGCGCCAACGAAGCATGGATTTTTATTTAAAGGAGAGAAAGATTTAATTGGAAAGAAAATAAACTTGCTCACCCCATCAGAATGAACTTGTTCATCTCATCTGAGATCACGACTCTCACTTTCTCATATATATATATATATATATATATAATTTATATAATATAATATATATATATATATAATATATATATATATATATATATATATATATAATATATATATATATATATAATATATATATATATATATATATATATATATATATATATATAATAATAATATATATATATAATATATATATAAATATATATATATATATATATATATATATATATAATATATATATATATATATATATATATATATATATATATATATATATATAATATATATATATATATATATATATATATATATATATATATATATATATATATATATATATATATATAATATATATATATATAAGTGGACAGAGAGATATAGACATGACACATATACAGTGCCAAGGTAAGATTCATTCCAAGAATAAGTAGAGTAAAAGTGATGCATTGCTCCTCAATTACCTAGTTTAAAGCGCCAGAAAGTACGTTTGGGACAGGGTATGAGTTGGGTAGGGTAGGGTGGAGCTGCTGGAGAGAAAGTGTTATACTTTGGAGCTACAAAATTGCCGTCAGATTTACCGACACGAAGGAAAATGGTGTAAATAAAACGAGAAAGAATAGTGGCAAAGCACAAGTCAAGAATCTTTTAAAATTGATCAGAACTATCAGGGATGTGTGTAGATTCCCTAATTAATTGTCCCAATATAGTTGAGAATGCTAAATAATTTAGCTTCCTCTCCCCACTTTTATCAGTATGAGAGGAGCACAATCACTCAGCATGGTGTTCGTGGAAATCTCCTAAATAGAGGACCTCAGCATTTGGATGAGAAGATGTATCAGTCTTGTGGGAGTAATAAGATATCCAAAAAGAATTAGAAAATCTGTTCCATTATGGGAACAGTAGCAGAACACAAGATAATGGAAGTTGCAGAAAGAAAGACTTTAAAGTCAAAACTCATTAAAATTAGGTCATTCAAGATTTACAAGACATACTGCAAGGGTGTTTTTGTTCATAGTTACAGACACAAGCCATCGTTCTAAAATTGTACAATAAATTATAGTCACATATATTTTGACTACTGCAGCTGCCATAGAACGACCGTAAAAGCAATAGGAGAGAAGGTTAGATCCCGGAAGAGGGAAGTTTACAAATCAAAGCTTTGTGACAGACTTTATCGAAGTTTTTGATATGTTCAGCTGTTCAGCGTTGCAGCGAAAAAGTATATATATATATATATATATAAATATATATATATATATATATATATATATATATATATATATATATATATAATATATATATATATATATATATAAAGCAAACAGCAGAGCAAAGAAAAGATGCAACATAAAATTAGTTTGAATTAAGTAGTTATAAATTATATATTAAAGTTATATTAAGAATCTTCAATGTTTCGATTTTCACTGAAATCATTTTCTAGAACTGAAATAAATAATAGTTATAAAATTTGAAAACATTAAACTAACAGCAACAAATAGAGATCACAAAATAAAATAATATATATATATATATATTATATATATATATATATATATATATATATATATATATATATATATATATATATATATATATATATATATATATTTAAATTCGTTAATTTTATTTTAATTTACAAATATTAAATTTCATGAATTATAAATGAAGGTTGATAAAATTAATATTTATATTAAAGAAGACGCTTTAGACTTAAAATATTTTAATTTAAGATCTTAAAGGAATAAAAAGATTTAAT
>SEYY01007889.1:20000-25409 GCA_009176605.1 Armadillidium nasatum
AGTACCTATATATAAAGGAAAAGGGGATAAGAAGATGTGTAGGGGAATAAGTCTACAGAGTGTGGTAGGGAAGATAAATGGGAGGGTATTATTTGCAATCCTGAAACAATTGACAAGAAAGGGAATGGGAGAGGAACAAGGGGTTATTAGAGAAGACAGGGGATGTGTGGACCAGGTGTTTACGCTAAGGATGATTGGTGAGAAATTGGATGAAAAAAGTAAAGTGGGGTATGCATCATGTTTTTAGATTTGGAGAAAGCATATGATAGGGTATATAGGAGGAAGTTGTTCGAGGTATTGAGAGAGGAATGGGAGGTGTGAGGAAAGTTATTGAAATGGATCAAAGCCTTTTATGAAAACTGTAGAGCGAGGGCGAGTGGAAGAGAGAGATTACTGATTGGCTGAACGTATGAGTAGGATTGAAACAAGGATGTGCAATGTTTCCATGGTTGTTTAACCTGTTGATGGATGGTGTAGTTAGGGAAATGGAGAGAGAAGGGAAAGGTATTAAGCTGAGGTTGGTGGATGGTAAAGGATGGTTAGAAAAGGAAAAAGGGAATAGAGTGGTGGAAGGAATAAAACTGATGGAGGATTGTGGAAAGTGTGTAAGAAAGGGAAAAACGTCAAAGGAAATTAAGGTAAGGGTGCTTGAATGTATGTGCTTGCCAACTGCAATGTATGGATGTGAAACATGGATGATGAATGGTCAGGTGAGGAAAAGAATGAAATGTATTTGAGATGAAGGGATCGAGAGCGAAATGTGACTTGAGGAGGTTAGATAGGATCAGAAAAAAAAGAATAAGGTAGATATGTGGTGGATGGAGAAAGGGAATGGTTGATAGAGCAAAGGAGGGTGTAGTAAGGTGATTTGGGCATGTGTGTAGATGGACGAAGACAGGAAAGTGTGCAGAATGCTTAAATCAGAGGTTGAGGGTGGTAGAAGTAAAGGAAGGCCAAAGTAGAGATGGATGAATGAAGTGAGGGAGATCTTAGGTGGAAGATATTTGAGTTTGAAAGAAGGCAGGTAAGCTGCGGAGGACAGAGGGAGATGGAAGGCGGTGATGATGAGTTTGAAAGGTGAAGTGTGTATGTACGCGAGAGAAAATTTATGGCAGGCACCAACTTCCTCATGAGAGTGGGAAAGGGGGAAAATATATATATATATATAATATATATATATATATATATATATATATATATATATATATATATATATAAATATATATATATATATATAATATTATATATATATATATATATATATATATATATATATATATATATATATATATATATATATATATATATATATATATATATATATATATATATATATATATATATATATATATATATATATATATATATTATATATATATATATATATATATATTATTTTTTTTAATGTCTCCTCCGGGTGGGCAAGGCCAGGAGGCCTACCAAATTCCACCGGAGTTGGGAAAGGTTTAATCATGTGATGGTGGCCGACGTGTCAAGACACACGGCGTTTGAAAGTATGCAAGTCAAAGGAAGTTGGGAAAACAGATGAAGGGAGTGTGTTCCAGACTTTACCAGTAGAGTATATGTAAGACTGAGCATAGCGGTTAAGTCTGGGGTCGGAGAGTTGGACAGAGAAAATAGAGAATGTGTTAAGAAAGGGTGTGCACGAGCTCTTCTCAATGGAGGATGGTATGCAACGAGAGATTCAGAGAGCAGTGTCTTGTATGTAGCGATAGTAAGAGAGAGTGACGCAACAATTCGACGGGCAAGAAAGAGATTGAAGAGAGTTAGTAAGAGCAGAGAGTTGATGAGACGAAATGCCCTTGACTCCACCTTCTCTAAGAGAGCTGTAATGTGTGGAACCACCCCAGATGTGCGAAGCATACTCAATACAGGGACGAACAACACCCCTATACAGAGCAAGCAACTGGGGTGGCGTGAAGTAATTTTGAAGGCGCCTCAGAACACCCAACCTCTTAGAAGCTTGTTTAGAAAGAGAAGTAATGTGATCTTTCCAAGAAAGATCATGAGAAAAAGAAACACCAAGAATATAAGGACAGATGAAGGCTGAGTTGTGTGTTTTCGAAGAAGATATCATAGTTGTGTGGAAGATTGTGTCGAGTGGAGAGATGGAGGAACTGAGTTTTTGAGGCATTGAAAACAACCATGTTTTCTCTGCCCCAATTTGAAATACGGGAAAGATCAGAGGTTAGTTGTTCCAAGGCTACCCTTCTCGAGTCTATCAACTGCTGTTGGGTGGGACGTTTTTCAAAATGGAAGGAATAATGAAGGGTGGAGTCATCAGCATAGGAGTGGATAAGATGAAGTGATTAGAGAGAAGGTCATTAATGAAAAGTAGAAAAAGTGTTGGGATAACGAACCCTGAGGAACACCACTATTAATAGATTTAAAGGATGAACGGTGGCCGTCTACAACAGTTGCTATAGAACGACCGGAAAGGAAATTAGCGAGAAGATCACAGAGAGAAGGATAGATACCGAAAGAGGGAAGTTTAGAAATCAAAGCTTTGTGCCAGACTCTATCGAAGGCTTTCGATATGTCCAGCGCGACAGCAAAAGATTCACCGAAATGCCGAATAGCGGAGGACCAAGATTCAGAGAGAAGGGAAAGAAGATCACCCGTAGAGCGTTTCTTACGAAAGCCATACTGGCGATCAGAGATAAGATTAGAAGAATTGAGATGTTTCCAAATCTTCCTGTTAAGGATAGATTCGAAAACTTTAGAGAGAACGGAGGTTAAAGAAATAGGACGGTAGTTGGAGGGTTGAGAGGGGTCCCCCTCTTTGGCAGGCTGAATGAGCGCACGTTTCAGAAGAAGGGAAGGTGAAGTAGAAGACAAGACGAAATAGTTTACCGAGGCAGGGTGCAAGCTCGGAAGCACAAGTTTTGAGAACCACAGGAGGAATACCATCAGGACCGTACGCCTTCTTAGTATTAAGCTCTGAGAGAGCAGAAATGACATCTTTAGAAGAAATTCTAATTTTAGGCATAATTGAGTTAGAGGGGTTGAGGAGGAGGAACAGCTCCGGAATCGCTAAGGTTGAATAAGGCAAAGTTTGAAAAGAGTTCAGCTTAAAGAGGTAAACGGCAGTGTGCCGTCGAAGATAAGAGGGAAAGGAAGAAGCAAAGTTAGAGTGACATTTTTGCAAAATGCCAAAAGGCGGAAAAGAGGAACCAGAAAGATTATTGATTTTCTAGAGAAAGAGTGTTTAGTGTTCGAAGATAGATTTTGCACGATTCGGGATGAATATAAGTAGCATGAGTTTCTGGAGTTTGAAGACGACGGTAAGCCCTAAGGCAGCGTCCCTGCGGCGATAACACGAGAACAGAGTAAACCAAGGTTTTTAGGTTTAGTAGAAGTAAAGAATATGGAATGTTCGCCTCCATGCCAGAGAGAAATCACCTCAGTTGCGCTCTCACACTCCGAGGACCCCTCCCACGAAACAGTAATCATTCAATGGAAATAAAAAAAGTACGACCGCAAATCAACCAGTTGTGGACCGAAATGTCATAAACGTCTCCTCGAGAAGCCGGGGGCAGTTCTGTGGAAGACTGAAGTGAAAACAAGATTCAGAGATAGAAGGTGATCGAAGAACCTAAGGAGGAAAGAGTTTTACAGTAAAAGGGAAGGATAGAGTAGAAAAGATCTAGTATGGTGGGTTCATCACCATCGGGTAGGGATATGCACATCTGCTAAGGTTGTTTGGAAATAAAAGGAAATCAGTTCACCAGCTGGATCAAAGAACTAGATGAAAGTCATTGGCGTGGTGAACATTGAAATCACTAAAATGATGATTTTCGAGAAAGGAGAAGAGGAGAATGTGTCTATTTTAGAGTAAATAGTCGAAGAATTTGGGATAGTCTGTAGAGTTAGGAGACAGTAACAGAACAAATGAATTAGTTTTGAGTTCAAAAAGTTAAGCCATAAAGTAAGAATTCAAAGATCCAATTAGAGACAAAGAAAAAAACATCATTGTGCACGTATGCAAATAATCCGCCTTTGTGAAAATTGAGATAAGATAGTAGGAGGAAACAGAAGAGGGTTTATATATATATATAATATATATATATATATATATATATAATATATATATTATATATATATATATATATATATATATATATATAAGGTAAAAAAGTGGCTTCCATTTTTCTATTTGAAACGACTTTGAGAAGTTGGTGCAGCTCTCAACTCGCATCGATGATCTCCTTGGAGATGTACTCAACACTCTAGACATTTTCAGACTTCTACTCCTTCTCCTTATACTGTTAAACTCTATAAACCTCTGAGTTACTTCGATCACCCTCTTATCTTTGTATCCTCTTCTATTTTTGCAAGTCTTCCGCAAGAAAGACTACAGAATTTTGCGTGGAAAAGTTGGGTCATTCCGGGGACACAATCTAGTCAGACTTGCGGTCGTACTTCTTTGATTTCCAGTTGAATGGTTATCGTTATATATATATATATTATATATATATATATATATATATATATATAATTATTATCTATATATATATATATAATATATATATATATATATATATATATATAGATATATATATAAGTATATTATATATATATATATATATATATATATATATATATTATATATATATATATATATATATATATATATATATATATATATATATATATATATATATATTATATTATTATTGAAAGTGCGTGTGCGTGTGCTTGTGTATTTGTGTTTACGTTTCTATCATTTTATAGTTTTAGGTGTGTTAAATGTAGTAGTGAGCGTGAAATTGTGTTAAGCTATTTTATTGGGCAGGTCGATTAAATTTTCCATCGTAATTGAAGCATCTCAAGTGAGAAGCGTTTCAAGCTCAAACCGCTTCCGATTTGATGAGTCTTCATTTGAAATGGTTTTCCTTCTCAGGACGATCTGACTTTTTTGTCAGTTGAACCTTTGAAATGATAATTGTAATTTGCAAGTGAAAATGGATCTTTTGTTGTCTTGAATGTTTTACTGATGTTGAAAAATGGGATTGGTTATAAATAGACCTTCTCCAATACTTCAAAAATTAATTAAACTGTCTTACTATGTAAAATTGTATTTGTATATTTTATTCAGTTGATTGATCTCGCAGTCAACGTATGAAAAAGAACTATTTTTAAACTCTATTAACTTAATAAAAAAATAAAAATAAAAAAATAAAAAATTTAAATACAATAATACTTTTAAAAAATTTTTAAATTTTCTTTTTCCAATTTAATATGAATTTTGAATTAAAAAAGATAATAAAATATTAGCTGAAAAAATTTCAATTTTAAATTCCATTTCAATTTTGAAAAAAAAGGCATCATATTTTAACCTGACATCCCTCCTCCTACTCCTTCTCCTCTCAGGTGTCCCATGCCTCT
>SEYY01007890.1:10000-17500 GCA_009176605.1 Armadillidium nasatum
CCTCCCCTTACCTTCCGCCAACATTGCTAGATATTTGAATTCATCTACATCATCAAGTTTCCTTCCCTCCACATCTCCTCATCCTCACCCCCAATCATCATAACTTTGTTTTTCACTGGATTTACTGTCAATCCCATGTTCGCACATTTCCTCTCAAACTCTCTCACCAGCATTCTCAACTTTTCCACAGATACTTCCACCAACACAGCATCATCTGCAAAAAGTAAAACGTTCGCCTCCCATTCACCCTCCATATTTCTCCTACCTCTCTAAAACCCATTTGTTCCTCACTCATTACTTCACTTGTCAATTCATTCATTCTTGTCATTAACACTTTCCCATAAATCTTTCCTACCACACTGAGCAGAGTAATTCTCTTTTAATTTTTACACATCATATTATCACCTTTTTTTTGTATATTTGTACAAATCAAAAGTTCTGCCATTCCTGAGGCACTCTCCCTTCTCTCCAACGGACATTAAACATTCTGACCAACCAGTCAATCACTTCTAGTGTTTCCTCCTTTATCATCTCTCTATATATACCAGCCATTCCTACCAATTTTCCTAGCTTTACTTTTCTCACCATTACTTTCACCTCTTTACAAATAATTCTCTCCTCTTCCTCGCTAACTAACTCCCCATTATTCTCCCCTTCTCCCCTCGTTCAGGAATTCACTAATGTACATTTTACCTCTCTCCAACTTAATTCTCTCCCTGAAATATTTCTCCATCTTCCCCTTTTCACTCTCTCTCCTCTCTCTCCTCTCTCTTCTCCTCATTTCCTCACCCAATTTACTTCTTTCCAAAACATTTTATTTCTCTCCTTAAAATTTTCAGCCAACTTTCTGCTCCACTCATCTTCTACTCTCCTTTATGCCCTCTTAACTTCTCTTTTCATCTCTCTACATCTCTCTTTATACTCCTCTCGGTCCATAGCCTCCTTTGTACCTAGATACTTGTTAAAGACATCCTTCTTTCTTTTCACCATATTCTCCAACTCTTCATTCCACCATTCACTTCCATCCCTTCTTCCATTCCCTATTTACTTCACCCCTCACACCCTTCTCGCAACCTCTACTAAAGTTTTCTTCAACTTACTCCATTTCTCTTCCACACCCTAGACCCCATTCCTTATTACCTCCTTCCACTTCTCTGTTATCACCTCTTTTCTCTCTCTCTCTCTCTCTCTCTCTTCTCTCTCTTTCTCTCTCTCTCTCTCTCTCTCTCTCTCTCTCTCTATATATATATATATATATATATATATATATATATATATATATATATATATATATATATATATATTATATAATATATATATATATATATATATAATATATATAATAATAATATATACAATAGGTGCTGCACATAATTTCCGATAACATGAATATCTCGCCCATATCAGTAGGTGCTTCGCGGTGAAGCATTCATTAGTAGTTCTACCAGCTGGCATATTTACTAGTGAATGTACTTTCAAGTTTTGGCTATTTTCTTAACACTTCTTTCGCCTGTTTCTGCGAAGTTCGAAATTTCTAATGATAAAGAGAAAAGAATTTGCATTAATTTTGCTCCATTCTCAACAAAACTGCTGTATAATTTTCATAACCCACCAAAGCTAAAAGAGTCTTTTGGTTTACAAACATCCAGTCAAGCAAGAGAGCATTTGTTTGGTAGCGAAAATATGGAAGATAACAAACATCTGGGTAGATCGTCATCATACGTTACTCCGGATATGATTATAAATGTACGTGAAGTTATCCTTGCAGACAGAGAGCAAGCATACCTTCTACGATTTTTGTAACTGTCTTGGACTGTCAACGGGAAATTTGAACATATTCTAGCAGTTGAACTGAACGGAATTAATGTCAGAGAATTTTCAGTGTTTTTGTTTCTGGTCTTTGGAACAACTACAAACGATGTCATCGGGTTCAGGTGCAAACTGAACTGAAAGAAACAATTCGAAATGACCATAACCTTTTGTCTCGGAAGAATCATACCACTGAAACGAAGCAGAAGTCTTCACATAGGAAATCGCCAACCTTTCCGTTTTTCATCTCCCCCCCCCCCCCCCAAAAAAAAAATCCAACATTAAACTGGAAGTTTTACTGTGAAGTTTTAAGTCGTCGGAGAAAAACTGATGCACAAACCGTCCGAATTTTGGAAAAACAGAGTGGTTGTTGCGCCATGTTAATGGGTCCTCGCATTCCTTAGTCGTTGTGACGTTTGACGTTGTGGCGTTGTGACATTGTGACGTTGTGAGAGATTGACAAAAAATATCGTGACCACCTTTTTCTCACCCACCCTACTTACCTGACCACTTACGATTTCAACTGGTTTTTCAAAATGAAACTCCGGTTAAAAGTGTGGCGTTTCGATTTTATTCTATTAATGAATCTTAAAAAAAAAAAAAACTGTATAGAAGGTGACAATGGAAATTAAAATTTAAAGCAAGTAATCATGTTTCATTTTCAAATTACCAGAAATTTTTTATAGTTGAACCCTATATATATATATATATATATATATATATATATATATATATATATATATATATATATATATATATATATATATATATATATATATATATATATATATATATATATGTATATATATATATATTAGGGATGGGTGAAGTATCGGTATATCAGTATCGGCAAGTATCGGTATTTTTACCGATATCGGTATCGGTATCGGTATCGGTATCGGTATCGGCAAAATTTTTGGATAAGAGTAAAGTATCGTATCGGTATCGGTATCGGTAGTAGTATCGGCATATTTTCCGATACCGATACCGGTATCGGTATCGTATCGGTATCTGGTAATTTTTAGGTATCGGTATCGGTATCGGTATCGGTAAAAATTTTGGTATCGCTCCATCCCTATATTATAATATATATATATATATATATATATATATATATATATATATATATATATATATATATATATATATATTATATATATATATATATATATATATATATAATATATATATATATATATATATATATATATATATATATATATATTTATATTCTTTTTTTTTTTTTTTTTTACAATATTTTTATAATATAATTTGTCTGTTCCTCGACGCCATTTATTAGGCTAATGCAAATTGCCTGAAACAAATAACGAAAGCTCTACAGGCAATTCAGTAAATAAAATAATTTATAAACATCTATACTGTTCTTCTTTTTTATTCATTATTTCTTTGTTTTACTTAATTTTTTCCTATCTTGCTTTCTTTCTTTATTTGTTTCTTATTAGGGATAATAAATATGAATGCTTCTCTCATTTCAAACAAGCCAATCTTGAAAGTCTGCTTCCAAAACCAAGATTTTATTATCCGCCAATATGAGTCAACAAAATCAGGTCTCTTGAGTATTTACTATAAAAATGTTTTCCTTTTTTCTTTTTTCTTTTTTATTGAAGAAAGATCTAATATGACCGTATGTACGGTATTCTTGTACACCCTTATGCAATTTCTTTTTCCATATAAACTAAAAGATTGAGTGTTTTATTATCATCATTAAATGAACCTTATATATATAATACTACGCAAGTGTATCTATCTTTTTCATACGATATTGATGCTATTACACAATTCCACATTATTTTACAACTTTTCAAAAATAACCCTCGGGAATACCAAGAAGGACGGCTTTCAAAATCTGCCCCTAATCGACCTCTACTATCATTATAAGAAGAGCAATGTTTTTTGTAATATCGATAAGATAAGAGTAGTGCCCAATAGTTCGATTGGAAGAATAATATTGAAGAGAGCCATTGAGAATGTAAGAATAGTTAAGACGAAAAACTTGAAAATTCATCTTTTCAAGAAGAGCTTTTGTTAGTGGAACCACTTCAGATAAACGAAGTAGGATCCGTTCAAGGAAAAATGACGTCCCAAGAAAGCAGTTAGCGGTAATGTTAAGAAATTTCGAAAGAGTCTCAGAATAACAAACCTCTTAGAAGTTTGTTTAATGAGAGAAGCCAAGTGATTCTTCCAAAAAATATTACATGAACAGACAAATAATTTTAAGAGCAAATGAAAGCTTTAGTTGTTCGAAGGATTATACGCCTTAAAAGATGAAGAAATTGAGTTTTTTTGAGCATTGAAAATAGCCATGATTTTCTGCCAAATTTACAAATATGAGAATATTATATATATATATATATATATATATATATATATATATATATATATATATATAATATATATATATATATATATATATATATATATATATATATATATATATATATATATATATATATATATATATAAGGGAGTATCACTGAGAGATAGGATGAGGAGTGAACTGGTGAGAGAGGAACTTGGGGTGGAATCAATTTTGAATGCATAGAAAGAAACCAACTGAGATGGTTTGGTCACGTGAAGAGAATGGGGGAGGGAGAGAGACTGAGAGAGATGCTGGAATGGAGACCAGAAGGAAGGAGACCGGCGGGAAGACCAAGGAAGAGATGGATGGAGGCGGATAGAAGAAGCCATACAACGAAGGAACAAGACACTGGAAGAAATGCGTGGAGAAGATTTTGGAGGAGTAGCACCCGACAGACGCCAACCGGTTTTGGACGATGATGGATGATGATGATGATATATATATATATATATATATATATATATATATATATATATATATATATATATATATATATATATTATATATATATATATATATGGGTTGAGTGGGACATCTTTCAAAATGGTAATACCTAAAGGTGAAGTCGAAGGATGGGAGTGAATAAGGAATGAAGTAACGGTGATCATCTACAAAATTTGCATTAGATGTTGATTGCATAGTTTTTTTTTGACGGTTTCATGGAACATGACTTTCCCTCAAAAACTCTATAAAAGTTAAATTCAATATTTTGGAAAGGAAGGAAGTTCAGAAATAGGGAAATAGATGCTGAAAGGGTAGCGCTCTCTCTCTCTCTCTCTCTCTCTCTCTCTCTCTCTCTCTCTCTCTCTCTCTCTCTCTCTCTCTCTTTCTCTCTCTCTCTCCAGTTTTTAGGAACATGTTACAGTTTCAATCGACGTATTGCTAACGCTAACAAGGGGAGGTTAAAGCTGATAGACTGAGACAAAATAGTTTACTAAGACAGGATGTAGGCTTGGATGAATAGTTTTTATGAACCATAAGACAGATGGGAAACTCTCATATATATATATATATATATATATATATATATATATATATATATATTATATATATATATATATATATATATATATATATATATATATATATATATATAATATAGCCTCTATAGAATATCACCTCTCTAATTTCTCATCGTAACCTTTTGCTCTTGTCTGAGTCCCAGATATCTAAGAATTCCTCCTCTAAGTTTTTTAATATATCCAACTATAACTTATTTCATAATTTCCGTTCTAAGGTGGAGTGTGTGCCTACGTAAACACTAACACTCCGGGTAATACGTCTTGTAAATCTTGAATATATATATATATATATATATATATATTATATATATATATATATATATATATATATATATATATATATATATATATATATATATATATTATATAATATATATATTTATATTTTATATATATATATATCCTTTTCGCGTTTCACCTTCTCAGAGGGTCTCTAGTGTACCCTCGTCCCACATGGGAGTGTCTATGCTCCCACTTCTCTTTCCCCCAACTCCCTTCTCACGTTCCTACAAATTTACAAGCGCTTACTCTTACATTACCTTTAATATGCAAAAGAAAAATGGCGAAACGAAGAACTGCCTCGGAGATGCTACGAGGGGCGGCATCCAAAGAATGCCCCTCATCCACTCCTTCCCCCATCACCACTTGGGAGTTGGTGGCCTCCGGTGATGGGGTTGGTGCCACCAAGACCTCCATGCCGGCTTGCCCTGGTGCACGATCTTCTTTTTTCATAAACTTCTGCAACATTCGCGGTCTCTTTACTAATTTCCACTTTGTGGAACACCACCTCTCTTCTTCTAGACCTCATCTCTTATTCTTAACCGAAACTCAGGTGTCTTGAGTGCTCTGACAGCAAGCCCTACTCTGTTTCCTCCTACTGTCTCTATTCTCAATTTTCATCCAAAGGCGGATGTTGCGCTTATGTGCGCAACGATGTTGTCTGTTCTCGTGTTTCTAATTTGGAGTCTTCTGAATTCTCTACCTTATGGCTTAAACTTTCTTGCAACTCTACAACTAAATTCTATCTGTTCTGTCTACTTATCTCCTAACTCTACAGACTATCAAAAATTCTTCGACTATCTTAACTCCAAAATAGAACACATTCTTTCTTCTTCTCCTTTCTCGAAATCATCATATTAGGTGATTTCAATGTTCACCACCGCCAATGGCTTTCATCTAGTTCTCACGATCCAGCTGGTGAACTCGCCTTTCAATTTTCTATCCAGAACAACCTTGAGCAGTTGGTGCATCTCCCTACCCGTATCCCTGATCGCCTTGGTGATGAACCCAACATACTTGATCTTTTCCTAACTTCTTATCCTTCTCCTTACACTGTTAAACTCTTTCCTCCTCTGGGTTCATCCGATCACCTTCTTATCTCTGTATCTTGTCCTGTCTCTTCAAGTCTTCCGCAAGAACGGCCCCCGCTTCGGCGAGGAGACGTTTCTGGCATTTCGGTGCCACTAACTGGTCTGACTTGCGGTTGTACTTCTCTGATTTTCCAAGGAATGATTACTGTTTCCGTGGGAGGGGTCCCTCGGAGTGTGCTGAGCGCATAACGAGGTGATTCTCTCTGGCATGGAGGCGTACATTCCATATTCTTTCCCTTCTACTAAACCTAACAAACCTTGGTTTAACTCTGCTTGTTCTCGTGCTATCCGCCACAGGGATGCTGCCTTCAGGGATTACCGTCGTCTTCAAACTCCAGAAACTCATGCAACTTATATTTCATCCCGGAATCGTGCAAAATCTATTCTCCGTAATACTAAAAACTCCTTTCTCCGCTTAAAATGCAACAATCTTTCTGGCTCCTCTTCCTCACGCCCTTTCTGGCATTTTGCAAAAAATGTCAACTCTAACTTTGCTTCTTCCTCTTCCCTCCTTTAGTATCTTCTGACGGTACAACTGCCGTTTTGCCTTCCTCTAAAGCTGAACTCTTCGCTCAAACTTTTGCTTCTTAATTCAACCTTAGACGATTCCGGAGCTGTTCCTTCTCTCTCAACCCCTCCAACTCATTTATGCCTAAAATTATAATTTCTTCTAAAAGACGTTTATTTCTGCTCTCTCTGAGCTTAACACTAAGAAGGCGTACGGTCCTGATGGTATCCCTCCTGTGGTTCTCAAAACTTGTGCTTCCGAGCTTGCACCCCCTTCTTGGTAAACTTTTTCGTCTATGTCTTTCTACTTCAACCTTCCCTTCTTGCTGGAAACGTGCGCTCATTCAGCCTGTGCCGAAGAAGGGGGACCCCTCTCAGCCTCTAACTATCGTCCAATTTTTTTTAACCTCCG
>SEYY01007891.1:0-21717 GCA_009176605.1 Armadillidium nasatum
TAAAAGGTATCCACTAATTCATATACACTATACCAGTATTAAAATTCACCAAAAAATATATTAAAAAATATATATATTAATATATAATATATATATATATATATATATTAATATATAATTAAGTATATATATATATATATATATATTAAAATTTTAAACTCACCACAAGGTTTTGCAAAAATTTGGGAATTGTAGGTAAAGGTAAAAACAATATTGTTTCTTCAAAAGTAAAAATTAAAAAAAAATTTTAGTGGAAAAATCAATTCCAATGTTTGAGATATTTCGACGCGGTAAGGGTTTCGGAGTTTGGGGTCCTGGAGTGTAAGGATAAGTAGGAGAAGTATTTGGGAGTAGAAGGAGAATGTATAGGAGTAACATTTTCTATTTCTATACTTTCTGTAGAAAATGTTGGACGGAACGGAAATTGGAGTTGAAATTTGTCGCTGAGGAGAGGAAATTGGAGTCGAAATTTCTGTTGCGTAGGTCCCCCTTAAAGTTTGAAATCACTTCGGGAGTCAGGAAAATGTTATGGGAACTGAAGAGGAAAGAGGAAATTGAGGAAATGGAAATCCAAAGGATTGAATTCTGGTAGAATTACTAGAATGTGAATCAGATTGAAAGCTGACTCTTTTTCTTGGATTCTGGAAGAACTGGACTTGTTGAAGATTTAAGACATGACTTCAAGGAATTTTCAGGTACGGTGAGTTTTGGATAAGATACAATTTTGAAGTTGTCAATGTGACAAATAAATTGTTTACCAGTTTCTAGACACTGGAGGATATATTTACCAAATTTGAGGATATTGGTAACAAGGTATGGACCTTGCCATCTTCTCGCTAATTTAGGAGATTGATGTGGTTGTTTATAGACACGATCGCCTATGTTTGCTTGTCTATCTGGAGCTTTTTGGTGTTGCCTTTGGGCAATTCTGGCTGTTTCCGCTTAAAGTTTATCGCGGCTAAGTTCACGGATAGCAGAGGATCTTTCAAACATCTCAGCTGTATAATCGTGAATAAAATCTTTACCAGGGGTAGAAGATTTATTATGTACAAATGGAGATACATAATCAGGAATAGAATAAGGCAGACGTTTCACATAGTTGTGAAGAAGGAAATGAGGTGTATTACCTATAGAGGTATTATAGGATGAATTTAAGGCAATTTGACAAAAAGGTAAGGTATTTATCCCAGTCATTATGATTTGAATTTACATAATTACGCAAATAATTTTCGATATATTCCGGTTTTCACGCTCAACCAAACTATTGAACTAGGGTTAAATGAACTATATTGGCCAATACGCCATCACAATAAGGAAAAATTGAGATTTAAATTCAGCTGCTGAATCGGTAATTAATATAGACGGAGTTGAATGATTAGTTATAATTCTCTCTAAAAGAGCCTTTGCAACATGTTTCGCTTCACGAGAAGGAACAGGGCAAAGTTCGGTATATCTAGTTAAAGAATCTTTAAAACTAATATATAACGGTTATTGGTATTTTTACATTTAGGTAGTGGACCTATGGTATCTAAGTGGACACGCGAAAAGGGTTGGAAAGGTAAAGGATAAGTACTAATACTTATAGGATGAGGTTTATTTTCCTTTTAATTTCTAAACAAGAAGAACAATCTTTGCAAAACTGTTTGCAAAGTTTAGATAGATTAGGAAAGGTATATAACTCTCGGACACGTTTTTCGGTGCGAAGATGGCCTGGATGACCACTGCCAAGAGCATGGTGACTTAAATATAAGACAGTATAAATAAGAGAATCAGGTAATTTGGAGAAGATACCTATTATCAGCGGTAACATAATAGAGTAATCCATTTATAATTACATGAGGTGCACCTAATCTCTCATTTGGTAATTCCTCGTACCATTTAATCAATGGAGACAAACGAGGACATTTACGCTGTTCGGAGCAAAATAGGTTTGCTCATTTAAGGTTTTGTAACTTAGTGTTTAAGGAGGAAATACTTAAGAACAGAATTAATGTTAGAAACATTTGGAGCGGGATTACGAGAAAGATAGTCTGGGAACTATGTTTAACTTTCCCTTTTTATAAATAAAATTCAGGATTGAAAGATTGGATACGAAGATTCCATCTTTCGAGAACGACCAGTTAACTGGCGATGACGGAAAAGATGCACGAGTGCGCTATGATCTGTGATTATGGTTAATTTGTAACCAAGGATAATGGTTCTAAATTTAGACAAAGCATGAATTACAGCAAGTGCTTCACGTTCGGTTGTACTGTAATTATGTTCAGCCTTATTTAGGAGTCTGGAGGTAAAAGCAATAGGTTTTTTCTAAACCATT
This sequence comes from Armadillidium nasatum, assembly GCA_009176605.1. Classification (NCBI taxonomy): domain Eukaryota; kingdom Metazoa; phylum Arthropoda; class Malacostraca; order Isopoda; family Armadillidiidae; genus Armadillidium; species Armadillidium nasatum. The sequence continues at coordinate 2,318 of SEYY01007891.1, forward strand.
TTGATTGAGTAGGGCTAGCACACCTCCAACACCATAATTGGAAGCATCTACACTCAAAATGAAGGGCTTAGAATAATCAGGAAAGGATAAAGAAGGATCTAGAAGAAGTAACTTCTTTAATTTGTCATAAGCTGCTTGTTGCTCAATATTCCAAAAAATGGAACATTTTTCTTTAACAGTTGAGTTAAAGGATGAGCAACATGACTATAATTTGGAATTAAATGACGGAAATAGTTAAAGAAACCTAATAAGGAACGAGTTTCAGAAACATTTGTAGGAATTCGAAAACCTTTTAATGCTTGTAATTTCACAGGATCAGGACTAAGTCCTTTTTCACTTATTTTAAAACCTAAATAAGTGACACTATTTTTGAAAAATTCGCATTTTTCTAATTTAATGCGTAAATTGGCCTTTGTTAAGCATGAAATACTTTGGTAAGGCTTTCATAGTGATCATCTATGGATTTACTGAAAATAAGACTATCATCTATGAAAAGTAGGCAATGAAAACTTAATAAACCGGATAAGGCCATTTCCATAGCTCTCATAAAGACAGAAGGACTATTGGCAGTTCCTTGAGGCATTCGGATAGGCTCAAAGTGTCCTCTAGCAGTGGAAAATGCTAAATATTTTCTAGATTCCTTTTCAACCATGATATGGGTGAATCTAGAAAGAAGGTCAATAGTACTGAAAACTTTGGAGTTTCCAATAAGAGATAAACTTTCCTGTATATTTGGAAGAGGAAAGCGGTCAGGAACGGTATAAGCATTGAGCTTTCTATAATCTAACACAATTCGTACCTTAGAAGAGGATTTCTTCGGAATTACTAACAAAGGAGACGAAAAAGGAGATGAACTGGGTTCAATGTATCCCTTTTGCAAGTTTTCTTCAACCCATTTGTCAATAGCTTGAAGATATTTATGAGGATGTCGGTAAGGTGGAGTATATATATATAGCTAGGGCCATTTTCCTTTAATTTAACGGTAAATTGGACCAACGGACAAAGGCCGACAGATTATCCCTCTAGAGAAATGATGTTCCTATGTTTTACTAGGAAATCTAACATATCATCAAGTTGTTGGGGGTTTTGAAGAACATAGGTATCAGAGGATTTGACAGAATGTGAAAGAAGAATCTCTTTGTTTACATTCCTAATTTCGGAATCGGAAAGTCATGGAAGTAGTTACAGAATTTATATTAGAGGAAGAATAGGTTCAGTAACTATGATAGGAGAAGCGGTAGTTAAATAGGTATGAGGATCAAGGTGGATCTCATTATTTCCTAAATTTATACATCTAAATAATGCAACCGTCAAGCAGTTACTAAAATAGAACCTATAAAAATCCTGTATTTCTGAAAAATCGTCAGAATTTACATCTACAAATACATTTCATTCCGAACCGAAACCTAAGAAAAATATTCAAGATTATATTTCGACATCATCCCATGATGATGAATTTTTACCTAACCTACCTAACCAACCACCTAGCCAATTAAATTCAATATCGAATAAAAACCAAACCGAAATATATTCGACTATCCAGTCAAATTCTTTACAATCCCTTATACCTAATAATCCTATCTATTGTGCTAATAATTTAGTAATAGACGATTCCATTCTGTATAAAGTATATACCACTGAAAATACTAAAATACTACCTCATTCTAAATATATCCTACGTACTAAAGTTGAATCCGATATTCACACTTATCCTCCTGACAATCTTACTTTTCTTACCCAAAATAGAAAAGATTTTAGAAATACTGGAAATTTCTTCATAGGTTCTGTTTTAAGTAACTGCCTTGACAGTTGCATCTATTTAGAGTGCATAAATTTAGAAAATAATGAGATCCACCTAGATCCTAATACCTATTTAACTACCGCTTCTCCTATCATAGTTACTGAACCTACTTCTTGTTCTACTTCTAATATAAATTCTGTAACTACTTCCATAGGACTTTCCGATTCCGAAATTAGGAATGTATACAAAGAAATTCTTCTTTCACATTCTGCTAACTCTTCCGAAACCTATGTCCTTCAAATCCCGCAACAATTAGAATGTATGTTAGATTTCCTGGTAAAACATAGGAACATCATTTCTCTTGAAGGAGATCCTGTCGGCCTTTGTTCATTGGTCCAATTTACTGTCAAATTACAGGAAAACAGTCCTAGTTACATATATACTCCACCTTATAGACATCCTCATAACTATCTTCAAGCCATTGACGAATTGGTTGAAGATAACTTACAAAAAGGTTACATTGAACCCAGTTCATCACCTTTTCCCTCTCCTTTGTTAGTAGTAATTCCGAAGAAATCCTCATCTAAGGTACGAATTGTGTTAGATTATAGAAAGCTGAATGCTGTAACTGTCCCTGATAGCTTTCCTCTTTAGAATATACATGAAAGTTTATCTCTTATTGGAAACTCCAAAGTTTTCAGTACTATTGACCTTCTTTCTAGATTCACCCATATCATGGTTGAAAAGGAATCTAGAAAATATTTAGCATTTTCCACTGCTAGAGGACACTTTGAGCCTATCCGAATGCCTCAAGGAACTGCCAATAGTCCTTCTGTCTTTATGAGAGCTATGGAAATGGCCTTATCCGGTTTATTAAGTTTTCATTGCCTACTTTTCATAGATGATAGTCTTATTTTCAGTAAATCCATAGATGATCACTATGAAAGCCTTACCAAAGTATTTCATGCTTAACAAAGGCCAATTTACGCATTAAATTAGAAAAATGCGAATTTTTCAAAAATAGTGTCACTTATTTAGGTTTTAAAATAAGAGAGAAAGGCCTTAGTCCTGACCCAGTTAAACTAGAAGCCTTAAAAGGTTTTAAAATTCCTACAAATGTTTCTGAAACTCGTTCCTTATTAGGTTTCTTTAACTATTTCCGTCATTTAATTCCAAATTACAGTCATATAGCTCATCCTTTAACTCAACTGTTAAAGAAAAATGTTCCATTTATTTGAATATTGAGCAACAAGCAGCTTATGATAAATTGAAAAAGATACTTCTTCTAGATCCGTCCTTATCCTTTCCTGATTATTCTAAACCTTTCATATTGAGTGTAGATGCTTCCAATTATGGTGTTGGAGGTGTCCTAGAACAACTCAATGAAAATTGTTTAGAAAAACCTATATACTTCACCTCCAGACTTCTAAATAAGGCTGAACGTAATTACAGTACAACCGAATGAGAAGCACTTGCTGTAGTACATGCTTTGTCTAAATATTGAACCATTATCCTTGGTTACAAATTATGCATTTTTACTGATCATAGTGCACTCGTGCATCTTTTCCGCCATCGCCAGCTCAATGGTCGACTCGAAAGATGGAACCTACGTATCCAATCTTTCAATCCTGAGTTTATTTACAAAAAGGGAAAGTTAAACATAGTCCCTGACTACCTTTCTCGTAATCCCGCTCCTAATATTTCCGATATTAATTCTGTTTTTAGTATTTCTTCCTTAAACACTAAGTTGCACAACCTAAATGAACAAACCATTTTCTCCGAATAACGTAAATGTCCTCGTTTATCTCTTTTGATTAAATGGTAGGAAGATTTATCAAACGAAAGATTAGGTGCTCCTCATCTAATTATAAATGGTTTACTCTATTATGTTACCGCCGATAATAGATACCTTCTTCAAGTACCTGACTCACTTATCTATACAGTCTTATATTTAAATCACCATGCTCTTGGTAGTGGTCACCCAGGCCATCTTCGCACCGAGAAGCGTATCCGAGAGCTATGCACTTTTCCAAAGTTATCCCAACTTTGCAAACAATTTTGCAAAGAGTGTTCTTCCTGCCTAGAAATAAAAGAAAACAAACCTCATCCTATAAATATTAGTACTTATCCTCTTCCTATCCAACCCTTTTCGCGTGTCCACTTAGATACCATTGGCCCACTTCCTAAATGTAAAAACACCAATAATCGTTACATACTAGTTTTCAAGGATTCCTTAACTAGGTATACTGAACTTTGTCCTGTTAATTCCAGAGAACCTAAACATGTAGCCAAAGGTCTCTTAGAAAGGATAATAACAAACCATTCTACTCCTTCTATTTTACTTACCGACTCAGCTGCTGAATTTAAGTCGCAATTTTTCCTAGAATTATGTAAATTATGGCGTATTAAAAAAGTTAATATATCTATATATCATCCTAGTTCAAATAGTCTAGTTGAGCGTGAAAATAGGAATATATAAAATTATTTGCGCAATTATGTAAATTTTAATCATAATGATTGGGATAAATTCTTACCTTTTTGTCAAATTGCTTTAAATTCCTCCTATAATACCTCCATAGGTAATACACCTCACTTCCTACTTCACAACTATGTGAAACGTCTACCTTATTTTATTCCTGATTATGTATCTCCCTTTGTACATAATAAATCTTCCACTCCTGGTAAAGATTTTATACACGATTACACTGCTGAAATGTATGAATGTTCTTCAGCTATTCGTGAACTTAGCCGCGATAAACTTTAAGCGGAAACAGCCAGAATTGCCCAAAGGCAACATAAAAGTGTTCCAGATAGACGAGCAAACATAGGCGATCGTGTCTATATTTTAGCTATCAAACCACCCCATCAATCTCCTAAATTAGCGAGAAGATGGTAAGGTCCTTATCTCGTTACCAATGTCCTCAAATTTGGTAAATATGTCCTCCAGTGTCTTGAAACTGGTAAACAATTTGTATTTCATATTGACAATTTCAAAATTGGATCTTATCCTAAACTCACCGTACCTAAAAATTCCTTGAAGTCATGTCTTAAAATTTCAACTAGTCCTGCTACTTCCAGCAATCCAAGAAAAAGAGTCAGCTTTCAATTTGATTCTACTAATAATTCTAGAAACTCTACCCAGAATTCTAATCCTCCGGATTTCCTTTTCCTCTATTTCCTTCCTTTACCTCTTCAGTTCCCCTAACATTTTCCAACTCCCGAAGTGATCTTCAAACTTTAACGGGGGACCCTACGCAGCAGAAATTTGCGACTCCAATTTCCTCTCCTCAGCGACAAATTTCAACTCCAATTTCCGTTCCTTCTCCAACACTTTCTACAGAAAGTATAGAAATAGAAAATCTTACTCCTATACGTTCTCCTTCTACTCCCCATACTTCTCCTACTTATCCTTACACTCCAGGACCCCAAACTCCGAAACCCTTACCGCGTCGAAATATCTCAAACATTGGAATTGATTTTTCCACTAAAATTTTTTTTTAATTTTTACTTTTGAAAGAAACAATATTGTTTTTACCTTTACCTACAATTCCCAAATTTTTGCAAGCAAAACCTTTTGTGGTGAGTTGAAACATTTTATATATATATATATATATATATATATATATATATATATATATAATATATATATATATATATATATATATATATATATATATATATATATATATTTATGGTGAATTTTAATACTGGTATAGTGTATATGAATTAGTGGATACCTTTTACATTGTTTGTTTTATTTTTCTCATAGTTTATTGGAATTAATGTGTAATACTATTATTCTCATGGATTATTAAAAAGTGATAGAACAACCGGTGGGTTATAGAGTTAGAATTTTTGGAAGGAAAATCTGGTATATTTAATTTGTATCGTGTTTCTTTATGGCTATCATATTTGAGCTATTTAAGTTCATCTCCTATTCATAAACTACTGTTTTTATAATTTTTTCTTTAATAAATTTTGCTTGTATCAAATTTATTATTCTTCCTGCAAATATTTATTTTTATAGAAGGTGCCTAGGCATATCGAACGAACCTGTGAATCCATTATAAATCTTTGCGAGTGTTAAAATAGACACTACAACAAGGTTAAATTCTTTTATATATCTTAACCTAACAAGTACCTATAGTATTAGTGACAAAATTAATTTTTATAAAAAGGGAAGATCTTTCCTTTGTAGCCATAACCGTATTCCGACTATGAATGATCTTTGCACCTACTGCAACATCATATAGACAAGGCATCTACCATTTCCTATGCATGACACCCCTGCTATTTGGGTAAGAAATATCCATTAAATATATATATATATATATATATATATATATATATATATATATATATATATATATATATATATATATATATATATATTATTTCCTCAGATGGCCAAAGGCCTGAGGCTTACCTAATTCCACCGGAGTTGGGAAAAATCCCATCACAGCCGAAGGAGGCCGACCTTTCCAGATAAACTGCGTTTAATTAAAAGTATGTAAGTCAATGGAAGTTGGGAAAACAGATAAAGGTAGTGTGTTCCAGACTTTACCAGTAGAGTATATGTAAGATTAAGCATTGCGGTTGAGTCTAGGGTCTAAGAGTTAGAGAAAGGATGAGCTATGTAGAGAGGCATGTTGCCCCAGCTCTTCTCAATGAAGGAGGTATGAGACGTGAGAGTTCAGAAGAGCAATGTCCGTTGTAATAGCGATAGTATAGAGAAAGTGACGCAACAATTCGACGGGAAGAAAGAGGCTGGAGAGAGATAGTAAGAGATAGTAAGCTGTATGAGTGGAACCACCCCATATGTTCGGTGGCGTTCTGTAAAAAAAAAAAATATGTGTGAAGCATACTCCATACAGGGAAGAACATCACCCCTATAGAGAGCAAGCAACTGGGCTGGCGTGAAGAAATTCTGAAGGCACCTCAGAACACCTAACCTCTTAGAAGCTTGTTTAGAGAGAGAGAAGTAATGTGATCTTTCCAAGAAAGATCACGAGATAAAGATACGCGGAGAATATTAAGAACAGATGAAGGTTTGAGTTATGTGTTTTCGAAGAAGATATCATATTGTGTGTATGATTGTGTCGAGTGAAGAGATGAAGGAGATGAGTTTTTAAGCCATAGAAAACTACCACGTTTTCTCTACCCCAATTTGAAATACGTGAATGATCATAGGTTAGATGCCCTAAGGATACACTTCTTGAATTTATTAACTGCTATTGAGATGAACATCTTTCAAACTGAAAGGAGTAATAAAGTGTGGAGTCATCAGCATAGGAGTGGATAAGAGATGATGTAATAGAAAGAAGAAAATTACTGAAAAATGTTGAGGATAAAACAGATCCTTGAGGAACACCACTATTAATAGATTTAAAAAAGGAAGGGTGGCCGTCTACAACAGCTGCTATAGAACGACCAGAAAGGAAATTAGAGAAATGATCATAGAGAGAAAGATAGATACCGAAAGAGGGAAGTTTAGAAATCAAAGCTTTGTGCCAGACTCTATCGAAGGCTTTCGAAATGTTCAGCGCCACAGCAAAAAATTCACCAAAATGCCGAAGAGCGGAGGACCAAGAGTCAGAGAGAAGGGAAAGAAGATCACCAGTAGAGCGTTTCTTACGAAAGCCATTCAGGAGATCAGAGATTTGAAGAATTGAAATGTTTCCAAATCTTCCAGTTAAGGATAGATTCGAAAACTTTTGAAAGAATGGAGGTTAAGGAAATTGGACGGTATTTGAAGGGTTGACAGGGGTCCCCCTTCTTCGGTAAAGGCTGAATGAGCGCACGTTTCCAGCAAAAAGGGAAGGTCGAAGTGGAATAACAATGACGAAATAGTTTACCAATGCAGGGTGCAAGCTCAGAAATACAAGTTTTGAGGAAAACAGGAAGAATACCATCGGGACCATACGCCTTCTTAGTATTAAGCTTAGAGAGAGCAGAAATAACATCTTTAGAAGAAATTATCATTTTAAAGATAAATTAGTTGGAGGAGATTGAAGGGGGACGTATAGCTCCGGAATCGTCCAAGGCTGAATTAGAGGCAAAGGTTTGAGCAAAGAGTTCAGATTTAAAAGGTAAAACAGCAGTAGTGCCGTCGGAAGATATTAAAAGAGGGAAAGAGGAAGAAGCTAAGTTAGAGTTGATATTTTTTGCAAAATATCAGAAAGAACGTGAAGAATAGGAGCCAGAAAGATTATTGTATTTTCTACGGAGAAAAAAGCTTTTTGTGTTACGGAGGGTAGATTTTGCACGATTCCGGGATGAAATTTAAGTAGTGTGAGTTTTTGGAGTTTGAAGATGATGATAATCCCTGAAAGCTACATCTCTGCGGTGGATAGAGCGAGAACAAGCAAAGTTAAACCAATGTTTGATATTTTTTGCAAAATATCAGAAAGAACGTGAAGAATAGGAGCCAGAAAGATTATTGTATTTTCTACGGAGAAAAAAGCTTTTTGTGTTACGGAGGGTAGATTTTGCACGATTCCGGGATGAAATTTAAGTAGTGTGAGTTTTTGGAGTTTGAAGACGATGATAATCCCTGAAAGCTACATCTCTGCGGTGGATAGAGCGAGAACAAGCAAAGTTAAACCAATGTTTGTGTTGAGAATTTTACCTTTTCAAAATAAATAGAAAAGGTAAATTTGTAAATTATGTACAAATTTTTGGATGCTTGAGATTTTTAACGTACAAGCTCTTAAAATGTTGAGAAACCAACCAACCAAGCATTTTACAAAATTAAAATCTATTCAATTTCATTATGATCAGCCAGTGATCAGTGATTGGATATATATTGACACAGACAGTCATAAATCCTCAGTCATTTAAATTGGTTCAACTAGAGAGAATAATAAAGTGATTAGATATATATTGATAGCGACAGTCATAAATCCTCAGTTCAACTACAATTAGTCGCATAAATTTGATTCTACAAAGTCAGTCATTTAAATTGGTTCAACTAGAGAGAATCATAATTTGATTAGTCACATTAAGTCATTGAACTGAGTCGAGACACTACAGTCTTTAGTGTCATTCAAATCACTCGAGTCTTAACAGTCGAAAGAAAAGTCTCTCCATTTCCTGAGATATATATTTTGTGAATATGTGTATAATCTACTTTTTGAGAATTTTAGATAGATCTTCATGAACATCTAGAAGATCGTTTTTGCCACCCTTCTGCGAGCTGTCGGGATGAAGATGAGCATAGTCATATAACTCCAGCAACTTTTTCATCTTGACCAACAAAGGATTGTTTTGGGAATAAAGGTACGTTTCTCTCATAAACAGTGCTTGTGAGTTAAATGTTTTCTCAATTTTAATATTTAATATTATTATCCTTGCACCTTAACCCCAAGTAAAATAAAAGGATAGAACTTAAATTTATATTTGCTTGGGTGTATAAAAAATTTCCATATTTCATTCTTCGTACATATATATTTTAAATTGTTCACATTTTGTGCGAAGTCTGATAATTTATATTTTTAAATTTTACACCTAAGCACAAATTTTCATATTGATAACTAAAATATTCCTCCATTTTTATATTTAGTTCTATCTGGTGGCGAGAGGCTTGCTGAAGGGAAGCTGCACTGCCTTCTACAAGGAGCTTTTCCTTCGTATTCCTGGGAATTTCCGAAGCATCTAGTGTTCGAATTAATATTTGTTCTCTTTTTAAAGAGAATTTAAGAAACTTTGGATGTTAATAAATTTATTATTTTAATCGGATATTCTTTGGAATTTTTTCCTGCAGGCTATTTATATATTTTTCGCTACATCTCTGCGGTGGATAGAGCGAGAACAAGCAAAGTTAAACCAATGTTTGTTAGGTTTGCTAGAAAGAAAAGAAAATGGAATGTACGCCTCCATGCCAGAGAGAATCACCTCGGTAATGCGTTCTGTACACTTCTAGAGACCTTTCCCAAAGAAGCAATAAACATTCCACGGGAAATCAAAGAAATACGACCACAAGTCCGACAAGTTTGTTTCACCGAAAGACCAAAAACATTTCCTTTCAACAGTAGGAGGTCTTTCCTACGGAAGACTTGAAAAGATAGAAGAGGATAAGGAAAAAAGAAGGTGATCGGAGGAACCCAGAGGAGGAAAGAGTTTAACAATATAAGGAGAAGGATTAGAAGTTAGAAAGAGGTCTAGAATGTTGGATTTATCTCCAAGACGATCAGGGATATGAGTAGAGAGCTGCACCATCTGCTCAAGATCGTTTTGGATAGCGAAATGGAAGGCACGTTCACCAGCTGTATCGTAAGAGCTAGAAGAAAACCATTGGAGGTTGTGAACATTGAAATCACCTAATTTGATGATTTCAGAGAAAGGAGAAGAAGAGAGAATGTGCTCTATTTTGGAGTTTAAAAAGACGAAGAATTTAGGATAGTCAGTAGAATTAGGAGATAAATAAACAGAACAAATGAATTTAGTCGTAGAATGGCAAGATAGCTTGAGCCATAAGGTGGAAAATTCGGAAGACTCAAAATTAGAGACACGAGAATAAACGAGGTCTTTGCGCACGTATGAGCAATAACCGCCTTTGGCTGAAAATTGAGGATAGAGACAGTAGGAGGAAACAGAATAAGGTTTGCTATCAGAACTCTCAAACATCTGAGGTTCGGTCAAGAACAAGAGGTGAGGTCTAGAAGAAGGGAGGTGATGTTCAACAAAATGGAAATTTGAAGTGTAGACCACGAAAGTTGTAGAAATTAATGAAAAAATGGACCGTGGATCAGGACAAGCCGGCTGCAGAGTCTTGGTGGCACCAAACCCATCACCGGAGGCACCAACTCCCAAGTGGTGATGGAGGAAGGGGTGGATGAGGAGCTAGTTTTGGAAACCGTCCCCCGGGGCTTCTACGTGGCAACTGTTGTTGACACCATTATTGTTTTTTTCTTTTCTTTTTTTAAAGTTGTCTGAATTAATGTGAGAGCGAAAGGGAGCGAACCATTGGGCAATGGGATGAGATGGGAAGTACCCTTAACATCCATGTCCCCAATTGAGGGTAATATCATCTCCTCGGGAGCTCTACTTCCCTTCCCCGTTAAAATGTGCCTTGAATCATCCCATGAAATCTGATCTTTTAAAATATTTTATAATGCAGTTTCATTATTTCTAGATCTGATAGGTAGACACTGTTCTAAATATTTTGAAATGCTCTTTCTTCTGATTTATTAGATGTTGTCATTGGCACTGTTTTCTGTGTAGAATTACTTGATAAAGATTGATTTTTTTACAGAAGCGCCACCACTCACGGGCAGAGCCCTTTTCAAGGAGAGGGCACACAAAAGGGAGAAAACTCGATTAAACACACACCTAACGTACAACCATCAGGTAGGCAAAGACGGAAGCCTTGAAGAGTGGAAGATTAAAAACAGGAGGAAAAATAGATGATGGTAGAGAGTTCCAGAGAAAAGAGGTGGGTGGAATGGAGGCAACACAACGGGCTAGCCTGGGGTTTCCTACGTCCACTAAAAATTGGTGCGAAAGCACGACACCCCTTGTGCAACGAGGACCACTCAACGGTGGAGGAATGCGAGAGGCCAATTCCCTCGAGCACATCCATTGTAGTACCTATAGAAAAGAGATAGCGCGCCAACATCACATCGCAGAGACAGAGGGTCAAGAGAGTTTGAAAGTAGGGGACAGTTTATTAATCTTTTAGCTTTAGATTCAACCCTATCTAGAAGAGAGGAGGAGCCGGAGCCCCCCCCCAAATGTGAGAACAGTACTCCATAAAAGGTCGAATAAGACCCTTATATATTTGGAGTAACTGCTCAGAAGAAAAAAATTCTCTCAACCTGAACAGAAATCCCAGCTTCTAGGAGGCCGCTTTAGCAACTATTGTGATATGAAGTTTCTAAGACAGTTTCTTGTTTATGTTTAGACCAAGAATGTTAATGTTATTTACAGGTGAGACAGGAGAGCCGTCGAAGAGGATAGGAAAGTTAGGAGGTGTTTTTGAGAGGGAGATATGAAGAAGTTGAGTTTTTAAAGAGTTGAATTTCACAAGGTTGCTTTGACCCCACCGGGAAATACCATCCAGATCGGCAAGAATAGAATCGGAAAGTTGAAGACGAGAAGCAACTCTAGAAGCAAAAGAGGGACCAGATTTGAAATGAGTAGAAGAATGTAGAGTTGAGTCATCAGCACAAGAGTGAACAGAGTTAGAAGTGCAGTTGAGAAGATCGTTAATGAAAATTAAGAATAAAGTTGAAGATAAAACAGAACCCTGAGGAACACCACAGTTGACAGAAGAGGAGGAAGAGGTCATTCCATCTACAATTGCCGAGATGGAACGATCTGAGAGAAAGCTAGACAAGAGTAAGCAAATTGAATATAAGAAAGGAGCTTGGAGAGTAGAGACGCATGCTACCCAGTCAAAAGCCTTGGATATGTCAAGCGCCATCACACAAGACTTGCCGAAATCCCTAAGTGCAGAAGACCATAGATCAGTAAAATAGGAGAGTATGTCACCAGTCGATCTCGAACATCGAAAGTCATACTGGTGATCTGAGAGAAGAGAATGACTCCAAATGATCCAGGAAATGAGAGTTGAGAAGAGTTTCAAAAATTTTAGACAGAACACAAGTGAGAGATATAGGTCGATAGTTAGAAGAGTCATAGTGGCTACCCTTCTTCGGTATCGGCTGAACAAATGCACTCTTCCAGCATTGAGGAAAAGTATTAGTATTAAGGCATAGAGAGTAGAGCTGAACAAGGATAGGCGTCAACTGGGAAGCACATTCCCTCAGGACACGAGTGGGAATGCCATCCGGGCCACTATCATGGGACATGGTAGAGACTTGGGACACCTGAGAGGAGAAGGAATAGTAGGAGGAATGCCAGAATCGAGCAGGGTGGAATTAGATGAAAAAAGGAGGCCGAAGAGATTAGCCTTTTCAGTAGGAGTTTGAGGAAAGGCAGATTTACAGACGTTATTAGAGAGATTTTTGAAGAGAGACCAGAAATTTTTATCAGTCCGTCGAAAAACATCCCTGCAACGATTCAGAGCTGAATGAAAATTAGCAAGAGTGATAGGAGAAGGAGAGTTTTTCCATTCACGATAGGCATTGTCTCTCTCATCGACGAAGAGCAAGAGAACAGTTGCCACTGAACCATGGATTATGAGGAGAAAAAGATTCAGTTGAAGATGGAATGAATCTGCTCATCCCATCAAGGATCACAGCCGATTAAAGCTCGATTAAAGCTGCCGGAAAATACGTTTAGGGCATGGTGGAGCTGCTGGAGAGAAAGTATTAAAACTAAGAGTTATAAGATTATGGTCAGAGTTACCAATAGAAGGGAAAATGGTGTATTTATATCTAGAAGGAGTAGTGGTGAAGCATAAATCAAGTGTATTCAAGAATTGGTTTGGACGATCTGGAATGTGTGTGGGTTGCCTAATCAACTGCTCCAGATCGTTGAGAATGCTGAACGATTTGGGCTCCCTCCCGCCTATATCAGTATGAGAAGAGCCCAACCATTCAGAGTGGTGTACGTTGAAATCCCCTAAATAGAAGACCTCAGCATTCTGATGAGTAGAAGTAACAATCTCTTGAGAAGTAGTAAGATATTGAAAAAGAACTGGAAAATTTGTTCCATTAGGGGAGCAGTAGCAGAAACACAATATAATTGTAGTAGTAGGAAGACAGATTTTAAGCCATAAAACATCGAAATTAGGAGATTCTAGATTTACGAGACGTGTCACAGGAGTGTTAATGTTAATATAGGCACAGACTCCACCATTTAGACGGAAATTGTGAAAAAAGTTGTAGTTAGGGACATTAAGATTGCTAGAGAAAGAATCCCTGTCCAGCTGGGTCTCAGACAGAAGAGAAAGGTTAGGACGAGAGGTAGTGAGGTGGGGTTCAACAGACGCGAGAATAGATCGAAGGCCACGAACGTTAGCAAAGGTAATAGAAAGCCCCCGTCTACGCCCAACCCCACATTCACTCATATTCGACATTCTAAGAGACACATAAGCATGCAAGCACGCACGTACGCACACACACACGCACACTAGCACGAAAACATTTACACTCGCGAGCACAAAAAAACTAACATTAACAAAAAGTAGTATTTAAAAATTAAAACTATAAAAATTAATATTAAAAATATTTAAAACTTTGATTAAAACAAAAAAGGTAAACCCTAACGAGCTGCATTCTTCTTCTTCTTCTTCTTCTTCTTCTTCTTCTTCTTCTTCTTCTTCTTCTTCTTCTTCTTCTTCTTCTTCTTCTTCTTCTTCTTCTTCTTCTTCTTCTTCTTCTTCTTCTTCTTCTTCTTCTTCTTCTTCTTCTTCTTCTTCTTTCTTTCTTCTTCTTCTTCTCTTCTTCTTCTTCTTCTTCTTTTCTTCTTCTTCTTCTTCTTCTTCTTTCTTTCTTCTTCTTCTTCTTCTTCTTCTTCTTCTTCTTCTTCTTCTTCTTCTTCTTCTTCTTCTTCTTCTTCTTCTTCTTCTTCTTCTTCTTCTTCTTTCTTCTTCTTCTTCTTCTTCTTCTTCTTCTTCTTCTTCTCTTCTTCTTCTTCTTCTTCTTCTTCTTTCTTCTTCTTCTCTTCTTCTTCTTCTTCTTCTTCTTCTTCTTCTTCTTCTTCTTCTTCTTCTTCTTCTTCTTCTTCTTCTTCTTCTTCTTCTTCTTCTTCTTTCTTCTTCTTCTTCTTCTTCTTCTTCTTCTTCTTCTTCTTCTTCTTCTTCTTCTTCTTCTTCTTCTTCTTCTTCTTTTCTTCTTTTTTCTTCTTCTTCTTCTTCTTCTTCTTCTTCTTCTTCTTCTTCTTCTTCTTCTTCTTCTTCTTCTTCTTCTTCTTCTCTTCTTCTTCTTCTTCTTCTTCTTCTTCTTCTTCTTCTTCTTCTTCTTCTTCTTCTTCTTCTTCTTCTTCTTCTTCTTCTTCTTCTTCTTCTTCTGTCAATTAGGTCAAAAACATGGCAAATGAAAATTTAATATGATAAATGTAAGGTTTTACATTTCGGTAGCAGGAATATTGAATATAATTATGTTATAGGTGACTCATATATCAAAGTTGTCGATGAGGAAAAGGATCTTGGAGTTTTAATCAGTAAGGATTTAAAATTTGCAAAACAATGTGCTGATTCTGTTAAGAAGGCTAATAAAGCTTTAGGTTTCATTGCAAGAAATTTTGAATATAAATCTAAACATATAATACTTCCTCTTTATAAATCGTTAGTTAGACCTCATCTGGAATACGCGGTACAGTTTTGGAGTCCATATCTCAAAAAAGACATAGATAAAATCGAAAGGATTCAAAAAAGGGCAACTAAATTAATACCAGAATTGAGAGGTAAATCGTATGTGCAACGTTTACGAGAACTAGATATATATTCTTAGAAACAAGAAGATTGAGAGGAAAATTAATAGAAGTATTTAAAATTCTAAATAAATTTGACAACGTTGATTATAAACAATACTTTCGGTACGACTTGAATGACCTAACACGTAGTAACGGACACAAGCTATCTCACAAGCGATTTCAAACAAACATAGCAAAGAATTTTTTTACGTACGACGTGATTGAAAAATGGAATAGTCTTTCTCATCAAATAGTGAACAGCGACAACATCGAATCATTCAAGAAGAAATTGGATGCACATTTTAAGCAAATTGGTCTATGATCGCATAGTTCAATAATGATTATTTAACAGACTAGCCTTGAGTGGACTGTAAAGTCTTTGCTAGTCAGTGTTCTGTAGTTCTGTAGTTCTTCTTCTTCTTCTTCTTCTTCTTCTTCTTCTTCTTCTTCTTCTTCACATATATTTCTCATTTTCTTGTAATCTGCATAAGGTAATACCACTACTTTATTCATTATTGCGGAATTAATTTAGATAATAAAGGACCGATAACTGAGAAAGGCAGAGGTTGGAATTTTCGACTCCCTTTTTGCAATAACTTTTTTTTATTTTTAAGATTTTTTTTACTTTACGAGCAAGTTTTCGAATGATGTTCCAATAACGTCGTAACTAAACTTTCTGAGTTTTATTTGAAAGAATGCTTCCATTTATTATATTTAAACAAATATCATATACACACTTTGTTAAATTTTCATCTTCAATAATTATTTTCCGTTTTTCTTTAGACTTAAGTTTTTAAAATTTATCCATAATAGGTAAGTATTTTTTAACCAGTGTACTCATTATTCAGCTATGTATAGAGTTTCTATTTTGTTAGGTAAAATATTTGTACGTAGCAGAGCTCTAAACTTATACTTCAGATGAAGATCACACAACAAATAATCATGCGGCATAGATGTTAATTCTTTATATATTTTTAGAAATATTTGTGTTGAAAATAAATTTAGTTGACTAAATAAGATTAAGTATTGAGTGTTTAACGAAACATCTCTCATATAACGGTTTTGATGGAAGATATTTTGTATTAGAAAAAACAGAAATATTCATATGATGAGAATAAACCGTAAATGTCTCAGCTACATCCTCATTTAATTTATGCATCAGATCATCCAATAAGATATTTTTCCTTCTTAATATTTTGTGACCTGTTATACCTTGAGGAGATTTTACATCATAAATACCTTCATGAAAGTCAATTACATCTTTAAACTAGTTAAAAAACTTTTCTTGGTAAACATTATGACACCAGATAATTTTAGTGGCTGGTTTTTCAAAGAATTTCAACATGTTTTATTATATTTAATAGTAAAATGTTTTCCTACAGCCTGAAGACCCTGCTATTAAACACGCTGCGGGACTATGGAAAATTCTATCCAGATCAACAAAAATGGAATCTGAAAGATGAAGACGTGGGGTAACTCCAGATGCAGAGGAAGAAGCAAATTTGAAATGAATAGAAGAATAGAGGGTCGAGTCATCGTCATATGAATGGGTAGTGTTAGATGAGCAGCTGAGGTCATTAATTAAAAGTAAGAATAAAATTAGGCACAAGATAGAACCCTGAGTAACACCACTATTAACAGAAAAGGAAGAAGTCGCTCCATCAACTGCAGCCGAAATGGAACGATTAGAAAGAAAGCTAGACATAAGTAAGCAAAGAGAAGGAGGAAGCCCAAAGGAGGGGAACTTGGAAAGAGGTAACCCATGCCATTCCCTCTCAAATGCCCTAGATATGTCAAGCGATACCACACAATTCTCCTCATTGTTCCTAAGGGCAGAGTATCATAAATCTGAGAGATAGGAAAGTATATCACCAGTAGACATAGATCGCCGAAAGCAACAATGATGATCAGATAGAAGGAGATAAGATTCCAGATGATCCAAGAAATGAGAGTTGAGAAGGGTTTCAAAGATCTTAGACAAAATACAACTATATGGCTATAATTAGAAGGATCAGAGGGGCTACTTTTCTTTGGAATAGGGTGGACTAATGCGTGATTCCAACACTAAGGGAAAGTACTAGTATTGAGACATAAAGAGCCGGCTCAGAAGCACACTCCCTTAAAACTCGGGGAGGAATGCCATCCGAGACACTTGCCTTCCTAACCTTCATAGATTTCCAAAGCCCATGCACCTGATCAAATGTAATCACTGGTAAATTCATGACATCTGAGAGGAGAAGAAGTAGGAGGATGATAGCTGGAGTCATCCAGGATTGAATTAGAGGAGGTCAAAGAGATTAGCCTTTTCAGTTGGTGTTAGCATCAGAACCATCAAAGCGAATAAGAGGAGGAAAGGAAGATTTATAGATATTGTTAGAAAGGTCTTTGGCAAGAGACCAGAAAGATTTATCTTTATGAGAATTTAGGGGCTCAGCACATCTTAGTTTGGTATAGGTCCGCTTTGCTCGTCGAAGAATATCCCTGCAACGATTCCAAGCTGAATGAAAATTAGCGTGAGTGATAATTTTTTCCACTCTCGATAAGAGATATCTCTAGCATGAATGGCAAGAGAGCAAGAACAATCGGACCATGGATTTTGAGGAGAGAAAGATTTAGATGAAGAAGGAATGAACCTGCTCATCCCTTCAATGATTACGCCCCCACCATTTTTTTGTAGAAACTGACTCATCTTCAGAGACAAAGCATTCTCTTCAGGGATAGCGTATTTATGGTGAGAAGGATTAGTAGTGAAGCATAAGTCAAGAGTGTTCAAGAATTGGTTGGGACGACACAGAATGTGTTGGCTCTTTAATTAGTGCTCCAGATCGTTGAGAATGCTGAAAGATTCGTCCTTCTCCATTCCTGGATCAATATGAGAAGAACCCAACCATTCAGTGTTGTGTACATTGAAATCTCCTAAATAGAGGACGTCAGTATTTGGATGTGAAGAAGTAAGTCTTGTGAGAAATAGTTAAGTACTCAAAAAAGGTAGAAAAATCTGTTTTATTGGGAGAACAGTAGCAGAAGCTCAAGATTATTAATGTAATAGGAAGAAAGATTTTAAGCCACAGAACATCGAAGTTAGGAGATTCAATATTCAGAAGACGTGTTACCAGAGTATTATTTTACGAAGGCTCAAACTCCACCCTTAGAACAGAAATTATGAAAATAAGTTAGAGTTGGATATATTAAAAAAGTTAGAGGAGGAATTCTTAGATATTCTTAGATATCATCAGAAAATAGCAAAAGGTTAGCACGAGAGTTAGAGAGATGGTATTCCACAAAGGCTGTTCGAAATGCATTGAAAGCCACAGTAGATCGAAAAAATGCAAAGTCCCCATTAGTGAAATGCAATCCTGGTCAGTTTGGAAAACATAAGCCACCTGAGCGCTCCGAGCGCCATCTCCGATAATACGCACGGAGGCCTTTTAAATTAATTACTCTCGCAGAGTTGCTAAATGTCGCATTTGTTCACTAATGAACTTTGGGATCAGAGGATGTGTTACTATTATTATTATTATTATTATTATTATTATTATTATTATTATTATTATTATTATTATTATTATTATTATTATTAATTAAAACCCTAAACCCATCTTCCGAATTATTACTCAATTACTTCGCTCCCTTACTCCCCTCTCCCCCCTCCCACCTCTCCCCCTTCTCCCACTACTTAATTTAGGCCTCCTCAAGTACTTAAAGACCTTTACTAAAATTGAAAAAAAAAATTATACTTAGATTTTTTTGGATATTTTAATTCAAACTTCAACCATTGCTATTATCACATTATTATTATTATTAAAATTATTATTATTACCATGTTTTTTTTATAAATTGAGGTGATAGAAGCAGGCATAACTTGGAATACTGTGAATATTTTAACTGGTATCATTATGATTATTATTATTATTATTATTATTATTATTATTATTATTATTATTATTATATATTATTATTATTATTATTATTATTATTATTATTATTATTATTATTATTTTTATTATTATTATTATCACTAAAGTCATTATTACTATTACTAGTATTTCTTAGTATCACTTTGTCTTAGCTTTTTTCTTTTTATTATTATCATCTCTTAGTCTAATTATTACAATGCTGTCTTTTCTATTTTATTTTAAATAATGATAATATTAATGATTGAAACATTGCTTTTGCAATCATTATTATAGCTATTATCACTATTATTATTATTATTATTATTATTATTATTATTATTATTATTATTATTATTATTATTATTATTATTATTATTATTTTATTATTATCTTTATTAATATTATTATTATTATTATTATCTATATATAATTTAATATTATTC
>SEYY01007892.1:0-7500 GCA_009176605.1 Armadillidium nasatum
AAGTGAGTGTCCCATATGAGTAACTTCGTAAAATAACAATTAAAGGGAAGCAAAATGGGGAATTTAGTATCATATGGAAGTGAAGAGTTACTTAAACGTCTATCGCAACGAATAATTCCATCCACTAAAACTAAACTCAGTTGTTTGCACAAAGAGGTAATAGTTAAATCATTTTTAAAATGGTTTAATTCGGGCTCAAAAAATTCTCTCTGAATGGTTCGAATCCAATAAAGTTCAGCGTTCTGATTCTCTTCAATGGAGAATTGATGCGAGAATTTCGGTTTAATTATAGATTTATTTAAAGGCAGAGTTACATTTTTTAAATTATTTACAAAACGAATTATTAATTTAGTGATACGCAAGGCTTTGTTTAAAGACGAGTAAGCATGCAAATTTAATATTGTAGTTTCGGGGGGATCCACTACGAAAGTGGTGGCCACTACAGGAATTTCCTCATCTCCTGCAGACAATGAAGGATGATCCTTCCACACTGGCCAGCTTGGGGGATCTAAAAGCCATGGGGGACCGGAGCCCCAAAGTTTAGAAAATATATACTTACTATCCGACCCACGTGAAGCTAAATCAGCGGGATTACATTCGGTTGGGACATACTTCCACTCAACTGAGGGAAGGTTTTTATGGATTTCATCTACTCTATTCTGGTTAAAGGTGGGGAGTTGTTTCTTAGAATACAACCATTGGAGCGCGACCTGACTATCAATCCAAGCGTAAATATTACGAAATACAAGGATATTATCAAAGGTGTCAATCACAAATTTCAATATGCGCGAAGAAAGTAAAGCTCCCATTAACTCTAGTCGTGGAATGGAGAGTTCCTTGATAGGCGCAACCTTTACCTTAGAAATAAGTACATTTGAAATTGGATTGGTATCTAAACATGACACCACATAAACAACAGTGGCGTAAGCAGACCCAGATGCGTCTGAGAAAGCATGAAGTTCTACTTCTTGTGTGTGAATAAGTTGTCTAGGCAATTTGAAGTTCAAACAATTTTGAAGGTGATTGGAGATGGATTTCCACTCCTTTTGAAGAGCATCTGGAATTTTAGTATCCCAATTCAACTTTAATTTCCAAATTTTTTGTAGAAGTATTTTGCCTCTTATAACCACTGGTGACAAGACTCCTAAAGGATCAAATATTGAGGCTACGTTTTGTAATATTTTACGTTTAGTATTAGCTTCAGAATTGAGTTTACGAGAAGGGTAAGACATGGTATCTGATTTGACATCCCATTCCATGCCTAACATCTTTATGAGGTGTCCCTCTATGCCTAAGTTCTGTTCCTGAAATGTAGAAGTGGCAAGGGGGAATTGCCCACTCTCTCAAATTGAGGCCAGCCTTGCTGAATAAAGACCGTGTATTGGTGAAATAGGATCCAATCTCTTCTTCGGTCTCAAACGTTCCAAAAAGATTATCAACATATATTTGTTCTAAAATAGTGTCTTTGTACGCTATCTCAGACTGATTTACGTGATGATGGAGGCATGCGGCCAGTAAAAAGGGGCTACACGTCGCTCCAAACAATACTGACTTAAACCGATACGTGGCGAGAGGAGAATGTGGATCTGAGGGGTCTCGGACCCACAAAAATCGAGTAGAGTCTCGATCTTTCTCAGTTAGACGAATACCCAAAAATGCCTTTTCAATATCTGAAGAGGTGGCATAAGGTTTGATACGAAATTTAAGTAGTAGTTTACCCAGATCAGTAATGAGAGAAGGACCACTATGAAGGCAGTGGTTTAAGCTAGGATTTCCCGAGGAACAATCGTATACCAACCTCAGGGCGGTAGTTGAAGATGATTTACGAACACCATGATGTGGGAGATAATGTAATTTTGATTCAGGATGTACAAGATTCGATGGTTTGACCTCCTCAATAAAGTCACGGGCCAATTGGTCCTTAATCACATCATCATACGATTTGAGAAGTTGAGGGCTTTCCCTCAGTTTTTTCAAAACGCTATATAAACGAGACTTTGACAAGGAGTAATTATCTGGAAGGGGAGGATGATTATCGCGCCAGGGTAAAGAAACAACGTATCTCCCATTCTCGAATCGTAGGTTATCCTTAAAGGACTCTAAGGTAGTTTTTTCAGCATCCGTAAACTGTTCGTTGGGAAGTATGCCAATGTGAGAAAGAGACCACAGACGATCTAAGTCAGTCGTGGAGTTTTGATCTGGATACTCATTTGAAACGGGTATAATTAAAGAATTGTCTTCATTAATCGAAGACTTGGATAAAGGATCTCCCTCCTCATATGCAGTGAGAGAGAGAGTTGAGGTTTTATCATCATTAATAAATGATAAGTGAGAATTATTTATCTCTTCGGTGAACTGAATCTCAGTCCGAAATGAAGACACGACTGTAACTTGAGCGTCAGAATTACTAGAAGTGAAGGGCAGTTGTCCCCATATGATATGACCAAGGTTAGTTTTCATTAAGTTGACGTCATGAACCTTCTCAAAGGATTTAAGGAACTTGTTTAGGTGATCGGCTCCGAGCAAAATTCCAATGTCTGAAACTCTGTCACTGGTTGGATAAGGGTTTGCGAGGGGAACATGATGCTTCCTCAACATTGTGGTAGTCTTCACCAGACCTGGAATATTCAAATCATTGGGTAAGTAGTCTACAACGACGGCAGAAACGGGAATGACTCCCTCCTTAGTCTTGATGTTAAGGGTTACGACATCATGTTCAGAAGGAGTTCCTTTATGGTTAATACCATTGATAGCTATGTTTATTTTGGAATTAGGAACACAGTTGAACAATTTAGAAATTGATCTGGTAACTAGTGTCCTTTGTGATGCTTGGTCACAAAGGGTTCGCACCATTATTGGCTTTTTATTCTTAAATATAGTCACGTCGGCAATGGGTAACGCTACCCCACTGTTGTAAGATGAGAGTGTCGTTGTTACATTATTTGATGAAGTTTGGGGGAGAGAAACGCGTACCGGTTTTTGGAATTGATCACAAAGAGCGGTATGATGCTCTGGGGACTTGCAGTTGAAACAAGTCTTATTGCTTTGGCACTCATTAGTAGGGTGATATGAGGCCAAACACTTGAGACACCATTGGTGTGTCTCCGCTACTTGTTTTCTTAATTCGAGAGAGGGTAGTAAACCACACTCAGAAGTGTAGTGTTTACTACGGCAGAATCTACATTTTACATTCACATTAGTAGCATTGTTGTTATTCTGATTATTATTACTATTTTTATTATTGCCATGAATTTTAACATCATTACTACCATTATTTTTGCTATTATTATTGTTATGATTATTATTTGATTTCTGGGATGGTTTAGTGGGTGGTGGAAGGTTAGTTTGTGTGGTGACTAACACAGTTGATTGCTTGGGCTTTGTCCCAGTAGTCTTCCACTTGTTGTTCGATGAGGAGTTATTGTCAGAATTCTTGGAAGATGTCTTCTCATTTTTTGTACTGGAAGACAAGGATTGACCAGAAGCTTCTAGGACAGTTAATGTTTGATTTAAACTGTCCATCAGAGACTCCAAAGTCCAGGCATCTTCTGATTTGTCCTTTGAGTTTTCCCAGAGGATTTTTTCTCTTATTTGAGCTGGGAGTTTTTTGGCAAGAAGCACTCCTAAAAGAGTTGAACAGCTGCCGCAATTGTTGATCATTCCTTTTGTTTTGAGGGATTCGACGTAACAATGTACCTCCGCTTTAAATTGATAAAGCTGGTGGTAATCGTATTTGGGAGCTGATATGTTCAGCAATTTCGATATCAAGGTCTCCTTGACCTTAGCAGGATTACCGAAGTCTCTCTTCAGTAAATTTAGAATGATCTTGTAGTTGTTGCCTGAGACTGTGTAACCAGAAACCAATTTGAGAGCGGGACCCTTGAGACAATCTAATAGTAGATTCAACTTATTTATCTCGGAGTACCCTTTATTTTCCACATTTGTCTCAAACACTTCTATGAAATTGGAGAAAGTCAATATATCTCCATCGAAGGTTGGTAAGCGTTTAGTGGGAAGTTTGAAAGCCTCGGGTACGCGCGGGGTCTCCGAAGCGGAATTAATGGTAGGTGTGGCAGATTCTCTCTTAAGGGGTTCTAAAATTAGTTTGGTCGTTTCGATTTTATCGGTGATCGCCATATGACGCTCAAAACATTCATCGTCGTCTCTAGAGAGTGCGTCGTCATCTAAGGACTCTTGTATGATAGTATCGAACCCACTTAAGTCTGCCTCGATACCTTCTAAGGTTTTGACTAGCGCTATTAGTCTCCCCAGATGAGGTTCAGGATCGCTAATTATCCTATCTATTTCATTGACGGACTTTGTCGCTCGAGACCGTAGTAATTTTCTTTGTTTCTTTGCATTGTCTAGTTTTTTAGCCTCAGCATCTGACATATCGACGTTCTGATCGGGGGTCGTCATGATAAATTAAGATTTAACTGGATGGTCGTTTAAAATGAACCGATTAAATAACCCTATTAAATGAATTAAATTTTAACTTAAACTCTGTTAAGATATAGACCTGTAAAGGTAAATTGGCCCTTTAAATTGGAGAGCTTAATTAAATAAATTGAAGTTTAATTAAAGCTCTGTTGAAATATATCAATTAAATAGATAATTGGAATTTTAAATTACAAGTCAGAACGCTTATTTGTGATGTAAATTTCCTCTGACCTGTGATCGCTTAAAATTTTAGAGGTATGCTCAATCAACTAGACTTAATGTAAGCGTCTAAAAAAGGTGAGCTTAAAATTTTAGAGGTATGCTCAATCAACTAGACTTAATGCAAGCAAGTCAAAAAGAGTGAGCTTAAATTTTTAGAGTTGTGCTCAATCAACTAGACCTTATGTAAGCAAGTCTAAAAGAGTGAGCTTAAATTTTTAGAGAAGTACTCAATTAACTAGACCTAACAAACAGATCTAAAAATTGAGTTAAATTTTTAGAGATGTACTCAATTAACTAGACCTAACAAACAGATCTAAAAAATTGAGTTAAATTTTTAGAGATGTACTCAATTAACTAGACCTAACAAACAGATCTAAAAAATTGAGTTAAATTTTTAGAGATGTACTCAATTAACTAGACCTAACAAACAGATCTAAAAAATTGAGTTAAATTTTCAGAGATGTACCCAATTAACTAGACCTAACAAATAGATCTAAAAAATTGAGTTAAATTTTTAGAGATGTACTCAATTAACTAGACCTAACAAACAGATCTAAAAAATTGAGTTAAATTTTTAGAGATGTACTCAATTAACTAGACCTAACAAACAGATCTACAAAATTGAGTTAAATTTTTAGAGATGTACTCAATTAACTAGACCTAACAAACAGATCTAAAAAATTGAGTTAAATTTTTAGAGTATCAAGTATATGGTACGAGTATGTAACCTTAATGTGATCCACATTCACAATGTTAAACAATACTTAAGTTCTCATTAAATCCGATTGTTTATTTTCTTGTGATGTATAATCTCCTTGATTTGTAACCGTTGTGAGTTTGGCAGACTTTATTAAGTCTGCACCGTGGTGGACGTCCCCCACAATTAAACGCGCAAACAAACCAAACAAAAAAAAATATAAAAAAATATAAAAAATAAAGATTACTAGTAGCCAAGCTGAAGGCAACTTAAAGATAGCAGTAAAGAAAAAATAAAAAATAAGATTACTGCCAAGCTGAAGGCAACTTAAAAATAGTAGTAAAGAAAAAAAATATAAACTAAGGATTAAGATTAGGGGGAAAGAAAAAAAAAAAAAAAATTACGCTTAATTAAGAATGAATAAAATATAAATTTTGAAAATACAGCAATTTTTTTTTTTTTTTTTTTTTTTTTTTTTTTTTTTTTTGTGAATTTTTAGGTCTACCCCAAAAATATATTCTGGCAAGGATTTTTAAAATATAAAAAGGTAGGCCAACAATATAAAATTTTGGAAGAGAGAGTTTTAAAAATATATAAAAAAAATTAGGCCAAAAATTTGCAAGAGAGAATTTTTAAAAATATAAAAAATTTAGGCCAAAAATTTGCAAGCAAGAGAGTTTTAAAAAATATAAAAAATTAAAAAAAAAAAAAAAAAAAAAAAAAAAAAAAAAAAAAAAAAAAAAAAAAAAAAAAAAAATTTGGCCAAAAAAAAAAAAAAAAAAAAAAAAAAATTTGTTTTAAAAAAATATAAAAAAAAATTTAGGCCAAAAATTTGCAAAAGAGAGTTTTAAAAATATAAAAAAAATTAGGGCAAAAATTTGCAAGAGAGAGTTTTAAAAATATAAAAAAAATTAGGCCAAAAATTTGCAAAAGAGAGTTTTAAAGGTATAAAAAATTTAGGCCAAAATTTTGCAAGAGAGAGTTTTAAAAATATAAAAAAAAAAAAAAAAATTAGGCCAAAAATTTGCAAGAGAGAGTTTTAAAATATATAAAAAAATTAGGCCAAAAATTTATAAAAAAAAATTGCAAGAGAGTGTTTTAAAAATATAAAAAATTTAGGCCAGCAGTTTATAAGATAAAAAAAAATTTTTGTCGCTTAAAAAAATTAAATAAAAAAAAAAAAAAAAAAAAAAAAAAAAAAAAGGAATATATTGAAAAATGTCGGTTAAAAAAAAAAAAGGAATATATTGAAAAATGTCGGTTAAAAAAAAATATATTGAAAAATGTCGCTTTAAATTGAAAGCCTTAAAGCAGAATGTTTAGCAGAAAAAAAAATTTTTGTCGCTTAAAAAAAGAAAATATATTGAAAAATGTCGCTTAAAAAAAAGAATATATTGAAAAATGTTGCTTTAAATTGAAAGTTTTAAAGCAGAATGTTTAGCCAGAAAAAAAATTTTTGTCGCTTAAAAAAAGGAAAATATATTGAAAAATGTCGCTTAAAAAAAAAAAGGAATATATTGAAAAATGTCGGTTAAAAAAAAAAATATATTGAAAAATGTCGCTTTAAATTGAAAGCCTTAAAGCAGAATGTTTAGCAGAAAAAAAATTTTTGTCGCTTAAAAAAAGGAAATATATTGAAAAATGTTGCTTTAAAAAAAAAAAAAAAAAAAAAAAAAAAAAAAAAAAAAAAAAATTTTTGTCGCTTAAAAAAAGGAAAATATATTGAAAAATGTCGCTTAAAAAAAAAAAAAAGGAATATATTGAAAAATGTCGGTTAAAAAAAAAATATATTGAAAAATGTCGCTTTAAATTGAAAGCTTTAAAGCAGAATGTTTAGCAGAAAAAAAAAATGTTTTAAAAAGCTTACTGCGAATGAAAAGTGGAATAAAAGATTTGCAAATAAAAATATAGCAAATTAAAAGCAATATAAAATATTTGTAAAAATAAATTACAGTAGATTAAAGAATATTTTCAAATAAAAAGGGGAATTTCTTCGCTTAAGAGATAACAAATGAAGGAGTGGAGAATGCGACTACAAAAAAAAATTTAGGTGTAGAAGTTAGAGTAAGTTTTTAATGTTGCTGTCGGATAATTCCTAAAACAAATTTAAAAGAACAGCAATACTATTGATTTGAGATAAT
>SEYY01007892.1:15000-17500 GCA_009176605.1 Armadillidium nasatum
ACTAAGAACTCTTTTTTTTCCCTATAGCTTAATTTCAAAGTATCTCTGTAACAAAAAACACTTTTGAATTCTCGAATCACACATCATATCCTGTTTTGAGATCGATTCATGCAAAACTTCTTTCCCTGTCGCGTTCTTTCTCTTTCCAATTCCAAACTTTACCATAATGAACAATCTTACGTGTTCTAAAGTATGGAACACACATCCTACCATTTTAACAATTTCAGTTGATTTCATATTTTGGCAACGCATGTATCGGAATATGCCGACTTTTATCTTAGCTTTGTTCTGAATTTTTCTCCTCTTCCGGTAAACTCCAGTAGGCTTCCAGCCTTTACCATCCTGTGAATATATATATATATATATATATATATATATATATATATATATATATATATATATATATATATATATATATATATATATATATATATATATATATATATATATATATATATATATATATATATATATATATATATATACGTGTGTGTGTAAAGGAATAAATTTAACTATTTTTTTTAGAGATTCATTAAGCATAATATTTTTAATAAATTTTCTTTGTATAAACTATGCAAAATATTCACTTTTTTTAAGTGCGAATAAAAATTATCCAACAATTTTTGAATATTTTTTTATCACGTATTTCTGTAGTTTTGGCAAAGTTGCAGAACTGAGGTCGTGGAAAAAACAATTTGAATATTTATTGTTCAATATTGGACGATAAAATATGCTTTTATTGTAAACGTACAATATTCTTTTTTAGGATGTAATATTGGTCTTTTACTTTATAATGAAAAACATAAAAAGGTTTCAGGTATGCTTTTGGAAAAAAAACTCACACAAACGCACACTAGTTTATATATATATATATATATATATATATATATATATATATATATATATATATATATATATATATATATATATATATATATATATATATATATATATATATATATATATATATATATATATATATATATATATATATATATATATATATATATATATATATATATATATATATATATATATATATATATATATATATATATATATATATATATATATATATATATATATATAATATAGAGAGAGAGAGAGAGAGAGAGAGAGAGAGAGAGTGAGGGTATACTTACAAATATCGTGAGATTGTGAAATCAAAGAAGGTAAGGAAGTATTGTAAATAAATCGTATAAACCCTAACTGAAATCTGAAAAAAAACATGAGAAATCTAAAGTAGATTCTCAGCATGCGTAACGATAAGGAAAACCCTAAGGCTACAGCAACATCGATATTTAAAAAATGAAGGACTATTTCAGAGATGAAAACGTTGCAGATAATCAGGATGTCAAATAAAGCTAAGAACCCACGATCGCAAACTGCCATAGGAAAGTACTGAAAGAAGTTTTCTTAGAATTGTATTTATCTAGTGAAGTCTCTACAAAGGGGTGATGATGGATTGTATTAACCTAATGAAGTATCTATAAAGGGGTGACTGAGATGGAAGATAAAAGGAAAACATCATGAACAACAAAAGACGTCAAATTCAAAACAAATCAATTCAAGAAACGTATTAAAATAAATTGTTTTTAAAAAATTAAGAATATATGTGACAGACTTAAGATGTTTAGTCGTACTCATATTCTTCCTACTAGAAAGGTCTTTCTAAACTGAAAGATACAATATTTCATTTAGGCATTTTACTTCTGACTTTAAGAGAAATGTCTCTTTCCATAGATGCAGTGATCCATCGAACTAATAAGACACAGACAGCTCTGAAAAACAATACAAAACACAGTAACATTTTATCATATCCTCACTAAATTATCCATACCACATATTTGACCAGACATTGTATTACTGATACTCGATATAAGATTTTGAAGAATAGTGTCTAGTCAAATATGTCGGATCATATATATATATATATATATATATATATATATATATATATATATATATATATATATATATATATATATATATATATATATATATATATATATATATATATATATATATATATATATATATATATATATATATATATATATATATATATATATATATATATATATATATATATATATATATATATATATATATATATATATATATATATATATATATATATATATATATATATATATATATATATATATATATATATATATATATATATATATATATATATATATATATATATATATATATATATATATATATATATATATATATATATATATATATATATATATATATATATATAGTATAAGCTATAGCTATTAATTTTCAAAATAAATAAAAAAGTTATTTTTTGAAAATTTTAAAAAATTAAAAGAACTTGGAACAATATAAATTTATTTTATTTATTTATCCATTTTTTGAAATATATTTTGTGTATACCTTACATTAATAATTCTTGTGAGATCGTCTGTACTCGTTTTTATTCATTTCAAGTTTCTTTTACAATTTTCTATACTAAGTATACAAA
>SEYY01007892.1:25000-27500 GCA_009176605.1 Armadillidium nasatum
CCATGCCGCTCAAATGCCGCTCAAATGCCTTTCAAAGTTCTTGTTGAGCGGCATCGATTCGATTTTAAAATCTCTTTTGCCTTTAAACACACACACACACACTTATATATATATATATATATATTATATATATATATATATATATATATATATATATAATATATATATATATATATATATATATATATATATATATATATATATATATATATATATATATATATATATATATATCTTCTGGTGCATGGACAAAAGGTCAGAGACCTACCAATTTTAACAAGAGTTGGAGGAATTCAAAAACCAAAGTCCAATTAAAGGCCGACATGTCCCTATGCACTGTGTTTGAAAGTGTGCAAGTCAAAAGAAGTAAGAAAAGTAGAGCCTATTACTAAATCATCGACAGAGAACATAGTCGACATGTTAAATGGTTGACTCTTTTGAAAAAAAATCTGACGGCCATTTTTCTCTTCAATTTAAACGTGTCGACATTTGGCAGTTTGTAAAAAAAAAAAAAAAAAATTGTTTCGAACATTTGACCAATATCGTTTTTTAGTTTTCATCGATATAAAGGCCTATTATTATTATTATTATTATTATTATTATTATTATTATTATTATTATTATTATTATTATTATTATTATTATATTCTTTCTTCTTCTTCTTCTTCTTCTTCTTCTTCTTCTTCTTCTTCTTATTATTATTATTATTATTATTATTATTATTATTATTATTATTATTATTATTATTATTATTATTATTATTTATCTTTCATTGACGTTTAGGCCTAATATTTTTATTATCATTTTTATTATTATTATTTATTATTATTATTATTATTATTATTATTATTATTTTAATATTAAAATACTATTATTATTAAATTTTTTGCATGACACGAACGTAACCCTCGACCTGTGAGTGGTGGTAATGATGAGTGAAAAACCTTCAGTACTTTAGCAAAAGCCAACGCTTTTATATGCGAAACTAATTCGTTACTCTCAGAAATAGCAAATATAGTATAGGACTCTGTCTCTCAAATATATATATATATATATATTATATATATATATATATATATATATATATATATATATTATATATATATATATATATAATATATATTATATATATATATATATATATATATATATATATATATATATATATATTAATGTAATTAAATAAATTTAAACAATTGAAAAATCAATTTACACATATACGAAAAAAAATTTTTTTTAACGAAGTAGTTCATCGTAGCGCGGTCAACATCGTTCTCGACTTCTGAAAATATCAAAATCTCAGCAAAAACAAAAACGGTTCGAATACTCGTCTGATGATTTCTGACGTCAGAGGTAAGTGTATTAATATCTCAATAGATGGAGTATCAATGAAAGGATAGTCACGTGGTATATCGTACGCATGGTGAAGAGTTGCCATTTGTGTAACTAAAATTTTTCTTTTTTTTCGATTAAAATAGAAAAGCATTTGGTGACTTCATTTTTCATTTAGAGGAAAAAAACCGGTCTAATTCCTTTCTAAAATAGACCGGCAAAAAACGCGTTTTTTGCCGGTCTATATAGAAAGGAATTAGAAAATTAAATTAAAAAAAAAAAAAAAATATAAATATATATATATATATATATATATATATATATATTATATATATAATATATATATATATATATATATATATATATATATATATATATATAATATATATATATATATATAAATGGCCAACAAAATTTAAATTTTTCCTTTTTAAACTGAAGCAAAAAGGTTAGTCTTTAAAAATTTTACTGCTGATTTCAGATCTATTTATAAAAGTTTTACGTCACCAGTTTATCTGAATAATCGTAAGAGTTAAAAACCAATATAAGGATAGTGAAACTACTAATACTACTACTGTTACTACTGCTACTATCCTTACTATTACTACTACTATTGTTACTACTACTACTATTACTGTTACTACTACTACTACTACTGTTACTATTACTACTACTACTGCATTAGAACATCAAAACTTCAGTGAAGCTATATTTACTTGAACAAAATTTACGGGATATAGATTTTCGGCTGTACTTTGCATGAGTTACATTCTTTTTGAGTGACTAGAAGTAGTCAGCCTACATATTTGGATTCCATTTTCCTTAGTGGTATTTGTCACCTTCTGAGATATCTTGATGAAAACGTTCTCCATGTCCGTGAGACAAGTGGAAAAAATCAAGTGGAAAGACCAAAAATGTACTTTTAGAGACATGTTGAATTCCATGTTTTTGTAGTTTCCAAGAAGTCCTCTGTATTTCTCAGATTTATAGTTACCTAGGAAGTTTGTGGCCATTTATTTGAAAGATTACCATGCAGCTAAATCGTGCATATTAAATTTGTTTCCAAACACTCTATGACACACTTTAATTAGCTCCTTGATTTGAGGACATAAAAATGCCATCATTTATTTTTGATTCAATGATTTTTGGAAATTTGCTCTTGAGAAAT
>SEYY01007892.1:42500-47500 GCA_009176605.1 Armadillidium nasatum
GAGTTAAGTCATTGGCGTAATAGTGAACAGAGTTAGAAGTGTGGTTGAGAAAATCATTAGGAAAAGTAGGAATAAAGTTAGAGATAATAAAGAACTCTGAGGAACACCACAATTGACAGGAAAGGAAGAAGAAGACGGTTAATAACAAGTGCCGATATGCAACGATCTGAGAGAAAACTAGACATGAGTAAGCAAATAGAAGAAGGAAACCCAAAGGAAGGGAGCTTAGAAAGTAGCGATGAGTACCATACCTGGTCAGAATACCTGAATATGTAAAACCGTGACCACACAAGACTCCCAGTAGTCCCTAAGAGCAGAAGACTGTAAATCAGTGACATAGGAAAGTATGTCACCAATTGATCTCAAGCGTCGAAAGCCATACTGAAGATCTGAAAGAATGGAATGAAACTCCAAATGATCCAGGAAATGAGTGTTGAGGAGAGTTTTAAATTTCTTTTTTTGACAGAATACAAGTGAGAGCTATAGGTCGATAGTTAGAAGGGTCAAAGTGGCCAGCTTTCTTCGGGATCTGCAGAAAATATGAGAGCTTCCAACACTGAGGAAAAAGTATTAGTATTAAGGCATAGAGAGTAGAGCTGAACGAGAAGAGGCCCCAGAGTTCAGATACACACTCCGTCAGAACAAGGGAAGGAAAGCCATCCGTATCACTAGCCATCCTGACCTTCATAGATCAGGAATATATATATATATATATATATATATATATATATATATATATATATATATATATATATATATATATATATATATATATATATATATATATATATATTATATATATATTGAAAATTAACTTCTGCTACTTGACTCGAACCAACAAACTTTAAGATGGTAAGTCTAGCACGCTGACCACTCTGCTAACGGCAGTACAAAATGGTATCGTATTGGAACTTGCTCATGATCTAAAATCATGACGTCAAGCCCAAAGGACTTCCCCCGACTGCAACACGACTGCTTTAGCAGAGTGGTCAGCGCGCTAGACTTACCATCTGAAAGGTCTTGGTTTGAGTTCAGTAGCAGACATTATCTATATAGACTATTTTCTATATAGAAAATAGTCTGTGAGAGTTATAGCAGACTTTAAAATCTTAAATATAACTGTCTGCGAGTGGTGGACTCGAACTTTGACCCCGTTGCCCCTTGCTCGTGTTGCAGTCGAAGGAGTCCTTTGGGCTTGACGTCATGACTTTAGATCATGAGCAAGTTCCAATACGATTCCCTTTTGTACTGCCGTAGCAGAGTGGTCAGTGCGTTAGACTTACTATCCTAAAGGTTGTTGGTTCGAGTCCAGTAGCAGACATTAATTTTCTATATAGAAAATAGTCTGTGAAAGTTATAGCAGATTTTAAAATCTTGAATATATATATATATATATATATATATATATATATATATATATATATATATATATATATATATATATATATATATATATATATATATATATATATATATATATATATATATATATATATATATATTGAAGTGGAGTGAAATTTTGTACGAAATAATTGAAACGAAAATTGATCGCATTGGATAATCCTGATTAAAATAAAACTATTTGCGAGTAATTAAAATAAACATATTGTCGTGTTGGAATGATTGGCCAAATATCTGAAGAGTGATTTAATTTTCGAAGGAATTAAATTTATTTATTTTTAAATTTATTATAAAAAAAAAAAATAAAAAAAAAAAAAAAACTTAAAAAAAAAAAAAAAAAAAAAAAAAAAAAAAAAAATATATATTATTATATATATATATATATATATATATATATATATATATATATATATATATATATATATATATATATATATATATATATATATATATATATATATATATATATATATATATATATATATATATGAATAAAGGATAAAGAATTTATTCTTTATTTAAGCTGTGTATGACAAGACGTTTCCCTCATAGTCATTTTGCTTGCTGGCAAGGGTTGCGCTTGTAAATATTATAAATTTTGTTCCAATTTATAACATTTTATCCAACTGAGACGAATCCTTATTATTGCTTGGTGGCTTAATTTATGCTCTGTTTAACATATAAATTTAATTTATAGTTTTATTTATTAGTAATTTTACTAACATTACTAAATGGTTTATATTTGGCAACGGCAACTACTTTCATATTTTATTTTTAGTTACCAATGAACAAATAGGTGTTAGAAATTTATTAGAAGTTTGTTGCCAAACCTTTTTCGTCATTTAATCAATAAGTTATGAACACTTTTGAACGTTCATTATTTTACAAGTTGAAAATAGTTGGTTTTAAAAAGTTGATTCAATATATATATCTGTATTGCTTTGAGCTTTTAATAAAATTAAATTAAGAGTCTGAGTACTTTGAAAATAAAGTTTTCTTCATATTTTATATGAATTAAATAGTCTTTGAAATTTTAAATTATTTTAATTATTTATAATATATATATATATATATATATATATATATATATATATATATATATATATATATATATATATATATAATAATATATATATTTTTTTTTTTTTACAGAACGCCACCGCTCACGGGCAGAGCCCTTTTCAAGGAGGGGGCACGCACACATAGAGAAGATTCATTTAAACATATACACCTAACGCACAGCCCTCAGGTGGGCGCAGACGGAAGCCTTGAAGAGTGGAAGATTAAATACAGGAGGAAAAATAGATGAAGGTAGAGAGTTCCACAGAATAGAGGTGGCTGGAAAGAAAGAGGTACCACAACGGGCTAGCCTGGGATTTCCTACTTCCACACAAAATTGGTGAGAAAGCAGGGCACCCCTTGTGCAACGAGGACGACGCAATGGTGGAGGAATGCGAGAGGCCAATTCCCTCGAGCACCTGCCATTGTAGTACCTGTAGAAAAGAGATAGCGCGCCAACGTCACGTCACAGAGACAGAGGGTCAAGAGAGTTTGAAAGTAGGGGACAGTTAATTAATCTTTTAGCTTTAGACTCAACTCTATCCAGAAGAGAGGAGGAGCCGGAGCCCCCCCAAATGTGAGAACAGTACTCCATACAAGGGCGAATAAGACCCTTATATATAAATATATATATATATATATATATATATATATATATATATATATTTATATATTATATATATATATATATATATATATTATATATATATATATATATATATATATATATATATATATATATATATATATAATATTTTAGAGTTTTAGTCACTCACTTTATATCTATTATTTGTTGTTGTACCCAAGGTTAGCCAATGCAATTGAAAGTTTACACTTTAATTTAAAAACACACTAAAACAACAAGTAATGCAGTATAAATTACATAATGTTAAAAAACAAGCTTTCGCTCCGCTTTGGAGCCTCTTTTCAGGTAGAAACTGTTGTAGCTATCTTATTATTGAAGCTTTATGCTTTCAATGCTGTAGTTGGTTGTTGCATTATGTTGTTTTAGTGTGTTTTTAAATAAAGTGTAATCTTTCAATTGCATTGGCTAACCTAGGGTACAACAAACAAATAATATATATATATATATATATATATATATATATATATATATATATATATATATATATATATATATATATATATATATATATATATATATATATATATATATATATATATATATATATATATATATATATATATATATATATATATATATATATATATATATATATATATATATATATATATATATATATATATATATATATATATATATATATATATATATATATATATATATATATATATATATATATATATATATATATATATATATATATATATATATATATATATATATATATATATATATATATATATATATATATATATATATATATATATATATATATATATATATATATATATATATATATATATATATATATATATATATATATCTTCTTTTTGTGCACACAACCTTTCCCACAATAGTGGGATGGTGTCCAGCGTAAGTCATAATCATTCCTAATACTTATAAACTTGTCACTATTTTTTACTTACTTCACTACCCCATCAACCGCACACTCTCCTCCCAGCTCAACTCTCTCTCTCTCTCTCTCTCTCTCTCTCTCTCTCTCTCTCTCTCTCTCTCTCTCTATCTATCTATCTATCTATCTATCTCAATAGCTCCTCGATCATGCTCATCCAACCTCCTTTCGGTCTCCCCCTACCTCTCATACCCACCGTTTCTGAAATGAACACTTTTTTTTTGCAATCTGTCCTCATTCATTCTACAAACATGTCCAAACCACCGGAGGATATATATATATATATATATATATATATATATATATATATATATATATATATATATATATATATATATATATATATATATATATATATATATAATATATTAAAAATAAAAATCTCGCCTCAGTTCCTCAAATATAAAAATAATTAATTATTATGTGCAGGTCTAACAATTAACCATTTTTTATGATTTACTTTCTTGAAAATGATTTCAAAAAATTATCACCAGAATACTTGTTACAAAACATTCTTTAATTTGAAGAGTAGCCCATTACCTTTAAGGTGTCGCTTCCCTTCGCGATCAAAGGATTAATTTTGTAGTGCAATTTACTAGCCATTGCTTAACTTTCAAGGATGGAAATCAATTTACTTCCTCTCAAATCCTTCTCCAGAAAGTTTATCTAAGCTCTCGACTGAATTAAATCATCGCATCTGATACTAGGATATAAATGGCTTAGCAGGGATTTAACTTTTCTAACACATATTATATTCAAATTTATACGAGTGTAGTATTAATAATAATAATAATAATAATAATAATAATAATAATAATAATAATAATAATAATAATAATAATAATAATAATAATAAAATAATTGTTATATAAATCAAAATGGTTAAAATAGTAGTAGTAATAATAATAATAATAATAATAATAATAATAATAATAATAATAATAATAATAATAATAATAATAATAATAATAATAATAATAA
>SEYY01007892.1:65000-70000 GCA_009176605.1 Armadillidium nasatum
GTCTTCCATTCTTCGATGTCTTGATGACTAGGAAAGTTTCCATTGATAATGGTTCTGAAAATTTTGTTTTTAAGGTTTACAAGAAGGACACACATATTGACAATTATGTACATTGGTTTTGATGCCATGAAAAACATGTAAAATTAAATATAAAAGGTTTCTTTTTGAGAGCACATAGACTTTGCAGTCCTGCATTCATTAATGAAGAAGAGATCATTCACATTAAAAGAGTTTTTAAAGATTTAGGATATCCATCTCAATTTATAAACAAGGCATTATTGTCCACCAAAAGAAAATTAAGGGAATTAGATGTACAAAGACTCTCTGAGAGAACTCTGCCTTGCATAAACATCGAGTTTTGAAGAATCATAGAATTGGAATGGATGATAGGAAATTGATGGTGAACGAGGACAATGTTAATAAAAGATAATTTGTTGAATCCTTTTTTATTTAAAATGTTAACAATTTTAATATTCATGGTTATAACAATAATTTTTTATTTGATGATTTTACTAATAATATCGTTAAAAAAATTTCAAAATTTTCAATCTTTGATAAAAATCTTAACAACTTCATTTAATTAACCAGCTAACTTTTAAGATTATTTTTATACCCACCTTTTTAATTTTTTAATATTAAACTTGAGCCTGAAAGAGGAAGGACGGTTGTTCCTTCGAAATCCTCGCTCTGTTATAAAAATTTGCATTTTAATTTTTCTGTGGGGTTTTAATTGTATATATATATATATATATATATATATATATATATATATATATATATATATATATATATATATATATATATATATATATATATATATATATATATATATATAGAATTTCTTGTGTTTTTCAGAATATTTTCTTTGCCTTAAATAAAAGAAATTAACCTTGAACTTCTTTCCTCAGGTTTTTCTAATCAATTGTATCAATTTAAATTTTATTTATTTAAAAAAACAAACAAAAACTAACAAGTAAGAAAGTGAAAAAGTAAAAAACAAAAACAAAAAAATAAAAGCAAACCTTGAGAAAAAGGAAAAAAGAAAAAAAAATTGGAAACAAATCTTCTCTTTCAATTTTCAGATTAAAAATCTTAAAAGCAAAAATAAGATTAAAAAAAAAAATAAAAAAAAATAAAATCATTGAACAGTAATACAATAAAAATAAGTTTTCCCCGAAGAATATTTAGGCTTTTATCCTCATTTTTTTCCCCCTTTTTCAAACACACTTTGGATTAAATCCCTCTTAAAACTGGAAAAAATGGGGGAAATGTGTTGTTTTTCCTTGGAAAATCATGAATGAAAATTACCTCAACATAAACGCAGTTGTAAATTTATTTTATTGACTTTTTGACAGCATAAATTTGACATTATTTGCTCATTTTTTTCTTTCAAGTTTCTTTTCATATATACAATGAAAGTCTGCCTTGTGGATGCAGGTCAGCTCTCACTTTAATATACAATAGTACACACAAATATATATATATATATATATATATATATATATATATATATATATATATATATATATATATATAATATATATATATATATATATATATATATATATATATATATATATATGCTAATGAGGATTCGAACCCTGACCTCTAAGATGGTAAGACATTGCGATAACCACTACACCACTGATGCAGTGTCTTACCATCTTAGAGGTCAGGGTTCGAACCCTCATTAGCAGTATATAATTTGAAAATTTTATCCCACGGTTTATATGGTATATATATATATATATATATATATATATATATATATATATATATATATATATATATATATAT
The DNA here is from genome assembly GCA_009176605.1 of Armadillidium nasatum. Classification (NCBI taxonomy): domain Eukaryota; kingdom Metazoa; phylum Arthropoda; class Malacostraca; order Isopoda; family Armadillidiidae; genus Armadillidium; species Armadillidium nasatum. Next base: position 66,798 of record SEYY01007892.1, read on the forward strand.
ATATATATATATATATATATATATATATATATATATATATATATATATATATATATATATATATATATATATATATATATATATATATATATATATATATATATATATATATATATATATATATATATATATATATATATATATATATATATATATATATATATATATATATATATATATATATATATATATATATATATATATATATATATATATATATATATATATATATATATATATATATATATATATATATATATATATATATATATATATATATATATATATATATATATATATATTATATATATACAACTTATTTTAAATATTGTAATATTAAAAACTATAGACAGTACAATTTCCTTCTCTTAACCCATGTTGTGTATTATCTTTTCACGCATGATTCCATTTACTAACGCGTAATGCAAAGCTCCATTTTACAGTGGACAATATATTCTTAAATATTTTATATTTGGGAGGCTTTAAAAACACATTCACACTATACACTTGCAAATTTCTGACGCAACATTGTTATTAATTATCAAATCTGAATATCATGAGGGATAAATTTTCACTTTGTACAATTAATTTTTATAAATGTCAGTCAATTCTCCCAACAGCATTCATTATATGCTCCAAACGAAATGTTTTAATTTTTGTCATATATATATATATATATATATATATATATATATATATATATATATATATATATATATATATATATATATATATATATATATATATATATATATATATATATATATATATATTAAGCCGTCACATGGAATATTGTATTAGGTGGCTGACTATGTCACTAGGATTAGGTTTTGTTGCGTATATTGTGATCCAAAAGGAAAGAACTGGATAGTTTAAACAACAGAACAACCAACAAGCTTCACCATTATTTAGTAAACACCATGCTCACTCCTAGCGCATACAACCTAAACTGAAGTACTGGCAATTTCTCTGTCTAAGAACCCATCGAGCTCCAAAGGATTTCGTAGTCACTCGAGTGCAAGTAAATTGCATTGTCAATGTCCTCAATTGGTCTTGGTTTCTTTAAGAATGGACTGATGTATAACAAGAGAAGAGACACTTGTCATCAGGTCAATCACACTATTGGAGATAGGCCTCTCATAGATACGGTTATTCAATATAAGAGGTGAACCAATCAACAGAGGGTGGAGTTCTCAGCCATTTCAGAGAGAGTGGCAGCTCTCTCAGTGAGGGATGACATATCTCGATCAAGTATTTCTGCGAGATGGTTGAAAACGAGCTTTTAGCGGCATAAATTGCTCCATTGGGCCAGACATGTGCCCATTTCCGATAATCCAATTCAAAGAAGATTGAACGAGGATAGAATGACTACTAAACAACCTCCCATAGGTCCTTTCTCACCAGGGTGCTTCGGTATGTATGATTGCATTTTCCACTGTACTATGAAAATTAGGCAATAACTCAATGGAGAAATGTTTTCATTGATGAGTCATGATTCTCACTACCTTTAAAAAACAGAAGTCAGCAGAACGGAGATATCAGGAGAGTACTTTGCTCCTTTCAATATTTCTTCAGGGATCCTTTTCATAGGCATCTAATTGATGTAATGGGCTGTCATAATTTTGAGAGCCCTCAAAGAGTTGCATATAAGGGAAAGATGAACTTTGACAGAAGAAAGCTATGTAGACTTCAGTAATATGTAGTTCCTTTGCAGCTTACATTGAAAAAACATTCTTATTACTCCATAGCAGTACTAAACCGTCAACTGAAGGATCGACAATCTGTAAAACAAAGAGGGGGAAAATCTATCTCCTACGGTACCTGTTTAAAACCCTGACTTTGGCATTATTTGTCATATATACAATATATCTTGGAATATATTAGGGAACATGCTCTGCTGATAGTCAGGGGGTTACCGGACTCGTTTACGAAGAAATTGAGAAGTATCTCAATGCACCATTGTAAGGATCGTTTTATTAATAACGGAAAGGTTGAATGGAGCACAGATTATAAAGGAACACTACCCCCTATTAATTAGACTTTTATTTTAGCTTGTCTTATAATATTTCTTGCTCTTTGATAATATTATATTACTCCGTGAATTTTTCATCTTTGTGATTTTTCTGAGATACTTTTTGTTCCTCCCAAATATTCCTAAAGCACGCACCACATACCTTAGGTAGGTTTTTAATTTTATACAATATATAAAAACACGTTACTCAAACACCTTGTGGTGTTAATTTATCATAAATGGAAGTGAGAAGTTAATTATATATATATATATATAATATATATATATATAATATATATATATATATATATATATATATATATATATATATATATATATATATATATATATATATATATAATATATATATATATATATATATATATAATTTTGATAACCACTATGATAAACCGTGGAATCTTTATTTATAATTTTCATAACTGCTAATGATGTTATAATTTGTTATGAAAATTATAAATAAAGATTCCACGGTTTATCATAGTGGTTATCAAAATTATAAAATTTGCACTGCGGTTTATATTCAGGATAGAACCTGGTCCATGTTGACGCTACGCCCAAGTTGTGGTCGGTGAAATATTGAAGGGGCTTTTCACTAGGCGATATGTCAGTAGAAGTTCTGGATTATTTCATTTCGAACCATCGGTGGAGTAGTGGTCAACACAATGGACTTCCATCTTTTGGACCCGGGTTCGATTCCTCGAAATTATAACATCATTAGCAGTTATGAAAATTATATATATATATTAGTGATGGCATCCGCATCCGCATCCGCATGCGCGGATGCGGAACATCCGCACAAAAATCAACATCCGCATCCGCATCCGCATCCGCATTTTCGAAAATTCAACATCCTCATCCGCATCCGCATCCGCACTTTCGGAAATTCAACATCCGCATCCGCATCCGCACTTTCAAAAATTCAACATCCGCATCCGCATCCGCATCCGCACTTCTCCAAAATTCGACATCCGCATCCGCATCCGCATCCGCAAATTAGAAAATATGACATCCGATCCATCACTAATATATATATATATATATATATATATATATATATATATATATATATATATATATATATATATATATATATATATATATATATATATATATATATATATATATATATATGCGAATTGTAGATCAAGAGTGAGGGTGAAGAGAGAACTAT
>SEYY01007892.1:80000-83959 GCA_009176605.1 Armadillidium nasatum
GACAGGTGAGGTTATTGCAGAAGAGCTGCATGGATCATTATCTGACATGGGAATTGTTGACAGCATCATTGCAGTTGGAGCTAACAGCACACCTGTCGAACACTGAACCTAAATGTGGAACAATTCATCTTTTAGAGCAGCAGCTAGATAGACCTCTGCAGTGGTTCATATGCAGTCTGAATTGAATGAACTCCCTCTGCGCCATATGTGTAAAAAGCTCATTAGGTCCCAGTGAAAACCCCCACTCAGTGGAAGGGACCTGTTGGCAAAGCTCTAACTATATGTCTACCAAAACATCTCGGAAGGTGACCCACTTCCTGATGTTGACCTAGACGACATTAGTACAGATCAGGGATACCTCCACAGAATTGTAACAGCTATAAGAACTGCTGTTGTTACTAAGGATCTAATGCCTGAAAAACCTGGAAATAGATCATTGTCAAGGTAGGTTACTACTGCCAGTAGAATTTGTCGCCTCTACATAGCAACAGCACAACCTACTGCAGAATTGTAGTCATTGGCGAAGTTTGTCGTGTTTTGCTATGCATCAACGTGGTTTCGAATAAAATGCAGAGCCAGATACACTGATGGTCCGAAGCATTTGCTGCAAGAGATCAAAATCCAAAGACAGCTGTCACCAGACATTGCCAGTATAACATTGCCTGACATCTAAAGAAACGGTTACTGGGCTCACCAAGAAAATGTGATACTGGCAATGTTAGCAGACGATGATGAAGAAAACAGAAATGTTGCTATCGATGCAATTAATGCAATAAGACAACAACCAGGTCCAACTCAACATTATATGAGAGAATTTCGTCCACCGCACATTGCTGACATTTATCAAACACTGAAAAACCTACTACCTCCTATAGATCAGTGCAGGTTCGAGCCATCTATGACACGAAAATTGTCAGATAAAGAGCGTAATAACTTTGTGCCACATCCTTACCATATCACCATATTGTGCCACTCACAGGGAGTGAAAAGATGTGTAAAACTGGTGATAGAAATATCGGGCATGGTACATGGAGAAGATGCAAGAGATGGATACATTCGTGCAGTATTAAAATCAAATCAATTTATGCCCTTATGAATCAAACCAGGACTTTTCTGCACCAACAATAGACTAAAGTAGATAGAACAACGTGCTTGTAATTTTTGTAGTAAGTTTTGTTTGAAAATTTACTGTAAATGACTAGTAAGATATTTCGTTTCATTAACCGATTTTCGCAAACTTTAAGGTAAAAAAGGAAACAGTTTCTGGATAGGTAGAACATTTTCAATCACATTTTTGAAAAAAGCACGTCTGAGTGAACAAACCCCAAATGTGTATCTTCAAGTTCAAACATTTGCTCCAGGACGGCACGGTCTAATATATATATATATATATATATATATATATATATATATATATATATATATATATATATATATATATATATATATATATATATATATATATATATATATATATATATATATATTCAGCTAGTTCCAAATAATATTTCTTTTAGTTGAAGTTTAAATTGTAGACAGGCCTCTTGTTTCATTCTTTACTTTCTAACTGCAGTTATTCTTTCCAAATTCTTCTATTCCGCTGCTCTCCAGCGCATTTAATTAATCCAAACATGGTAAATTTTTCTAAATATATAATTTCTTGTCAGAGTTTAAATTTATGAAAGATTACTGTATGACTTCTTCCATTAAAAGTTCTCAAAACGTGTGACTCTGAGTTTGTACTTTATTACATATATATATATATATATATATATATATATATATATATATATATATATATATATATATATATATATATATATATATATATATATATATATATATATATATATATATATATATATATATATATATATATGTGTGTGTGTGTATATATATATATATATATATATATATATATATATATATATATATATATATATATATATATATATATATATATATATATATATATATATATATATATATATATATATATATATATATATATATATATATATATATATATATATATATATATATATATATATATATATATATATATATATATATATATATATATATATATATATATATATATATATATATATATATATATATATATATATATATATATATATATATATATATATATATATATATATATATATATATATATATATATATATATATATATATATATATATATATATATATATATATATATATATATATATATATATATATATATATATATATATATATATATATATATATATATATATATATATATATATATATATATATATATATATATATATATATTGTTAAAATTATTAAATAATTAAAAGTTAAATTCTATAAATTTATTACATTTTCATTTATATATTCATTTACATGTTTTTGTATGTGTTAAAATATAAATTTTTCATTATAATTAAAATGCATACCGTTATAAAATCATCTTATAAACGTAGCATAAAAATTAGCCCACGTGACGTGCGCGTCATAAGATGCGCAGTATTAAAAATAATAAAAAGAATTGGAACGAAAAATAAGTATAAGTAAGAATACAGTACAGTATAAGTATGTATTTTGTCAAGGTAGTTTCAAGTCATGTTAATGAACTACTTTGTTAAAAGTTATACAAACTATTTTGTTAAAACTTATGTACTTATATTAAATTATGAAGTCATTAAAACTATTGTTAAAAGTGAAGTGTTAAACAAAGTTATAAAAACAGTTGCTGTTAATTACAGTTGTTTAATTACTGTTGTAAATAATTTATGTTAAATTACTACTATAAAGTGATAAACTATTTCACAACTAATTTGTCGGTTTTAATAAATTCTGGCAAGTGAATTTTATAATATTGTTGATTGTAAATTGATAGTAAAACTAAACTACAAATTAAAAGCTAAGTATACTTTAAGACTATTTTATAGCTTAGAGATGATCAATATTTTATTATTGAAAGTTGATCTTCAAGCAAGTCATCTGACAAATAATTTATTCATAACCTTCTGGTTCTCTTGGTATTATTCACGGTATTTGGCCATTTACTTTGGGTTAATGCTTGTGAGGGCTGGGGGGGGGATTTATTTGAAGGTAAGAGGATTGATTTTCATATAAAATATTGAATTTAAAAATAATAAATATACCAAAAGTCATTATTATTTCAATAATAAAATATTGTAAAATTCATGCGGCAAAATTTACACCTTAAGTTATAGTAACTATTGAGCGAAGCTTCGTGGTAACGAACGGCTACGAAATAATTTTAAGTAGCCCGCGCTTCAATAAAAATTAATATACGGAAAAGCCTATTACAATAAAGTTAGTTATTAGTTATTAACGTGTAACGTGTTAGTTATTAAATTACTATTAAGTGGTTTTGGGCAATTAATATTAAGTTAATATTAAGTTAGTTCATAAGTGATTTTAATGATTTATTTAAACTGTGTAGTGGCCTATTCAGTTTTAAGTTTAAATTAAATTTAAACAATAGTCTTATTGTTGTGGAATTAGTTCATAAAATTAATAATGGCATCAGAAGAAACTGATGTAATAGCTGAATGTAAAGAAGCTATAAATAAATATATAAGAACTAGGGCTACACATAAAGCAAAGATTACTGTGTTAATTAATAAATTAAAAAATCTTGAAAGTGAAAGTAAGTTGAATAAATTTATATTTGATAATAATTATGAAAAAATAAATAATGAGATATTTGAAATAAAAAGTTTAGATGATACAATTTTAAATATAATGTCACAACTAGAAATTGATATAAAGGAGCCTGATTTCTTTAATAAAGAATTAGAAAAGTTCTTCTAACTATCATTTTGATCTTTCTGTAGAAGTATCTATTTTCGGTAATTATTTTTTAACAAAATAAGACACAGGTAAATAATGATTCTGTTTGTTCTAATGAGCAGTTTGTTGAAATGATGAGTAAA
>SEYY01007893.1:2500-5000 GCA_009176605.1 Armadillidium nasatum
CTATTGTTATTACAATGGACACTGCTCTTCTAAACTCTTTCGTTGCATTCCTTCTCCATTGAGAAGAGCTCGCGCGACGCGCCTTTCTACACAGTCTCATCCTTTCTCTGTCCAACTCTCTGACCCCAGACTTAACTGCTATGCTCAATCTTACATATACTCTACAGGTAAAATCTGGAGCATACTCCTTTTATCTATTTTCAGAATTTCCTTTGACTTGCATACTTTCAAACGCCGTGTATCTGGACATGTCGGCCACTTTCGACCAGGATAGTTTTTTGCCCCAACTCTGGTGGAATTTGGTAGGAATTCGGCCTCTGCCCACTGGAAGATATATATATATATATATATATATATATATATATATATATATATATATATATATATATATATATATATATATATATATATATATATATATATATATATATATAGTACCAACACAAATATTCCTGATCGTCCCAACTATTTCTTGAGCATCCTTGACTTATGCTTCACTACTAGTAATTCTCACTTTATATATATATATATATATATATATATATATATATATATATATATATATATATATATATATATATATATATATATATATATATATATATATATATATATATATATATATATATATATATATATATATATATATATATATATATATATATATATATATATATATATATATATATATATATATATATATATATATATATATATATATATATATATATATATATATATATATATATATATATATATATATTATAATATGAAGGTTCGACCAGGGCTTGTGTATGTTCCATTCATCAATGTCTGGAAAAAGGCTAAAATGTAGGGTATTTACCTGGAAATTTAAAATTTACGTCGAATAAATGAAGTATTTATGTAAATGACAGTCTGGATTATGGTGATTAATGGGGTTATCTATAGCCTTATTATGTTCCCACCAATCAATGTCAAGAAAAATGCAAAAGGATCCTTATCTAATTTCATGGGATGCATTATTTATTGAATGTTTATATTCCCAGCAATCAATGTCAAAAAAAGGTAAAAATATTAGCAAATATTTGCCTGGTCCATGAAAAAGGGGTTGGGGCTTTGCATTGTGTAATGTTATATGATAATGCCCTCTTGCTATTGGCTGACTACCATTAGTTTGCGTTCTGATACCGTGAAGCTTGATGGACTCGGTTGGTCTCAGTGGAATATTGCCGTAAGCAAAGTAAAAATGTTATAATAATATATTGAGAAATTATAAATATTACAGAATTATAAGTTTACATTTGTTTTTTTAAAGAAATTCGGTGTTACATTATGTTCATATCACTTATTAAGAACATAAAACACATAGTTTTATATGAGTGAATTGTTTTTTGCAATGTTAATTTTTGTAATATGTAGTGAAATTTGTTTAAAATGTTTATTAAAAAAAAGACTTTTTTATTAAAAATCTCTCATTTATTTTAAAAGTTAAACGATATTAATGTCAAACTTCTTGTTAATTAGCGGTTGACAGATAGAGAGACAGACAAACTGCCAAGTACTTCAGTTTATGGATGAATGTTTGTGTTTGTTTAATTTTAAATAAGGGTTTTCGAATAGATGTTTAAAAGTATTAATAAGCTGGACAAAAGAGAGTATAGGGCTATTTCTCAAATTGCATTACAGTTTGAGAGGATAGTCAGGAAGCTTAAAATCTAAAAATTCATTATTTCTAAGAGAGTTACCAAGTAATTTAATACTAAAATTTGTTTCAGCGTCAATAAATATGCTTTCCTTAAAATTTAATATAAAGTTGTTACTACTTAAAAAATCTGAACCTAAAATGGGCGTCGGCACATTTGCCTTTAACACTTCTACCTTATAAAAGCGCCTCATACCAATATCAATGTTCAGCGTCTCTCTACCATACACCTCTACAGGCGTTTCGTTAGCAGCAAATAAGTTTCTCACTATCTCACTCATTCTCTCCTTTACACTTGCAGTGATTACGCTTACAATTGCACCACAGTCGATCAGGAATAGCCTACCTGTTACTTTATCTTCTACCTTATAAAAATTATACCTTGCTCTATTCCTTAACTTTTCAGAGGCATTCCCTTTCTTTTTTTCAATACTCGCTTCCACTTTCAAAATGGGTGTGCCTTCTGCCATTTCTGTTATATCTTGGTCTGTTATATCCTCGTCAATTTAAAATTTTTATCATCAATTACCTGTAATTCCTTTAGTATTCCTAGATTAAAATTCCTAGATTAGTCGTTATAATTTTCCTCATTATTATTATTATTATTATTATTATTATTATTATTATTATTATTATTATTATTATTATTATTATTATTATTATTATTAATTATTATTATTATTATTATTATTTTATTATTATTATTATTATTATTATTATTATTATTATTATTATTAAATTATTTTATTATTATTATTACTGTTATTATCATTGTCCCCATTATTTTCATTACTATTAATAATTTTATTATTTTTA
>SEYY01007893.1:15000-17500 GCA_009176605.1 Armadillidium nasatum
GTCGCAAATGCAAAAATCTTTCTGGCTCCTCTTCCTCTCGCCCTTTCTGGCATTTTGCAAAAAATGTCAACTCTAACTTTGCTTCTTCCTCTTTACCTCCTCTAGTATCTTCTGACGGTTCAACTGCCGTTTTGCCTTCCTCTAAAGCTGAACTCTTTGCTCAAACTTTTGCCTTAAATTCAACCTTAGACGATTCCGGAGCTGTTTCTACTCCTTCAACCCCCTCTAACTCATTTATGCCTAAAATTGTAATTTCTTCTAAAGACGTCACTTCTGCTCTCTCTGAGCTTAACACTAAGAAGGCGCACGGTCCTGATGGTATTCCTCCTGTGGTTCTCAAAACTTGTGCTTCCGAGCTTGCACCCTGCCTTTTGTAAACTATTTCGTCTATATCTTTCTACTTCAACCTTCCCTTCTTGCTGGAAACGTGCGCTCATTCAGCCTGTGCCGAAGAAGGGGTACCCCTCTCAGCTCTCTAACTATCGTCCTATTTCTTTAACCTCCGTTCTTTCTAAAGTTTTCGAATCTATCCTTAACAGGAAGATTTGGAAACATCTCAATTCTTCTAATCTTATCTCAGATCGCCAGTATGGGTTTCGAAAGAAACGCTCTACTGGTGATCTTCTTTCCCTTCTCTCTGACTCTTGGTCCTCCGCTCTTCGGGGTTTCGGTGAATCTTTTGCTGTGGCGCTGGACATATCGAAAGCTTTCGATAGAGTCTGGCACAAAGCTTTGATTTCCAAACTTCCCTCTTTCGGAATCTATCCTTCTCTCTGTGATCCTTCTCTCTGATTTCCTTTCCGGTCGTTCTATAGCAGCTGTTGTAGACGGCCACCGTTCATCCTATAAATCTATTAATAGTGGTGTTCCTCAAGGATCTGTCCTATCCCCAACACTTTTTCTGCTTTTCATTAATGACCTTCTCTCTATTACTTCATCTCCTATCCACTCCTATGCTGATGACTCCACCCTTCATTACTCTTTTCATTTGAAAGACGCCCCTCCCAGCAACAGTTAATAGAGGCAAGGAGGGTGGCCTTGGAGCAACTAACCTCTGATCTATCTCTCATTTCAAATTGGTGCAAAAAAAACATGGTCGTTTTCAATGTCTCAAAATCTCAATTCCTCCATCTCTCTACTCGACACAATCTTCCACACAACTATGATATCTTCTTCGAAAACACGCAACTCAAACCTTCATCTCTCCTTAATATTCTCGGTGTTTCTTTTTCTCGTGATCTTTCTTGGAAAGATCACATTACCTCTCTTTCTAAACAAGCTTCTAAGAGGTTGGGTGTTCTGAGGCGCCTTCAATATTTCTTCACACCACCCCAGTTGCTTGCTCTGTATAGGGGTGTTGTTCACCCCTGTATGGAGTATGCGTCACACATCTGGGGTGGTTCCACACATACAGCTCTCCTGGAAAAGGTGGAGTCTAGAGCTTTTCGCCTTATCAATTCTCCTGCTCTCACTAATTCACTCCAATCTCTTTCTGCCTGTCGAAATGTTGCGTCACTCTCTCTATACTATCGCTATTACAATGGACACTGCTCTTCTGAACTCTCTCGTCGCATACCTCCTCCATTAAGAAGGGTTCGTGCGACTCGTCTTTCTACACAGTCTCATCCTTTCTCTGTCCAACTCTCTGACCCCAGACTTAACCACTATGCTCAATCTTACATGTACTCTACTGGTAAAGTCTGGAACACACTTCCTTCATCTATTTTCCGAACTTCCTATGACTTAGGCACCTTTAAACGCCGTGTATCAGGTCATGTCGGCCTTTAATTTGACCATGTTTCCGACTTTCCTCCCAACTCTGGTGGAACATTGGTAGGCCTCTGGCCTTTGCCCACCAGAGGAGAAATAAAATATATATATATATATATATATATATATATATATATATATATATATATATATATATATATATATATATATATATATATATATATATATATATATATATATATATATAAGGAGAGCTGCATGTGTGGAGCCACCCCAAATCTTTGAAGAATACTCCATACAGGGGCAAACAACACTCCTATATTCACCCCTTGTTGTAGATTGAGAAATGAAGAGCGTGGTCTTGCAACATTACCATGCAACATTTTCAATGCTTCGGATATGGCACTAGATGTTGCGGTATCTCTGGTTTGATTCCCTCAGTGCCTCAAAGATCAACATGCCGATATGCCTTTTTTTCAGATATATCTATACATCAATATGCCGATATATCGATAGTCTGAGATTTCGAAAAGTCGATATGCCTACGTATTAATATGCCAATATACCGATATATCGATATGCAGTGGTCTGAGGTAGGAAAAATCACTGCGGTCGAAAAAACGTACTGCGACTAAAAGGGGCAAATGTTACAGAAAAAACTCGCATAAAAACCGGATGCGGTAAAAAAATCCACTGCGGTGGAAAAAAAACACGCCTGCGTTTTTGGCGTCGAAAGTGCCTCTATATTATACTATATATATATATATAT
>SEYY01007893.1:22500-25000 GCA_009176605.1 Armadillidium nasatum
TATATATATATATATATATATATATATATATATATATATATATATATATATATATATATATATATATATATATATATATATATATATATATATATATATATATATATATATATATATATATATATATATATATATAATATATATATATATATATATATATATATATATATATATATATATATATAATATATATAATATATATATATATATATATAATATATATATATATATATATATATGATAATATAATATATATATATATATTATATATATATATATATATTATATATATATATATATATATATATATATATATATATATATATATATATATATATATATATATATATATATATATATATATATATATATATATATATATATATATATATATATATATATATATATATATATATATATATATATATATATATATATATATATATATATATATATATATATATATATATATATATATATATATATATATATATATATATATATATATATATATATATATATATATATATATATATATATATATATATATATATATATATATATATATATATATATATATATATATATATATATATATATATATATATATATATATATATATATATATATATATATATATATATATATCCGCCGCGGTTTGTTGTGGTTGCACCCATACAGACAAGAGACTGTGTAACCTTGAAGAGGTGCGGTGGCTTAAACCTACCAGCGATTTAATAGTCGGGGGAGGTGCAAATCCCCTGTAACCTTCGGGGACTAAACGCTGGATGGCACAAATTAGCAGTCTCGAAAATAGGGTTGCGACAGGTCCAGCAAACCGGCAACCGACAGCACATGCTCAAGAAACTCACGTTTTGCCTCGGAACCCTGACAGACTTTTAAGAAGACGACCGCGCGATTTTGGATTACGAAATGGAACTTCTAGGGAGAGTATCCGTGTTGCAACCTTGAATGTCGGAACGTTGAGAGGGAAGGAGGAGGAGTTGGTGATGTTGATGAGGGAGCGGAGGCTGGAGGTGCTGGGAGTTTGTGAGACGAGATTGGCTGGAAGTGGAGTTAGAGTTCTTCATCATAACTACCAACTGATATATAGTGGAGGAAGAGAGAATAGACATGGAGTAGGAGTAATATTGTCGGAGGGGATGTCACAAAGAGTTAGTAACATCGAACAGAAAAATTCTCGCATTGTGGCGGTTTCAATAAAGACGAGCGGAGTGAACCTGAGCTTTATACAGGTGTACGCGCCGCAGCAAGGTAGACCTGCTGGAGAGAGGGAAATTTTTTATCAAGAATTGCAGGACGTTAAAAATAGAGTACCGTTCCATGAAAATGTAATTGTCCTAGGAGATATGAACGGACATGTGGGTACGGACCGCCTAGGAATAGAAAATGTGATTGGAGCATTTAGTTTAGGAAATAAAAACCTGGCGGGAGATAGTATCATAGACTTTTGTGTATGTAACAATATGAGTATAATGAACACGTACTATAAACATAGAGAAAGTCAGAAATGGACCTGGTACCGGTGGGACGCTGGAAGGCAGGCATATGTGGAGAAATCAATGATCGATTTGATGATAACAAACAACAAAAGATTGTTTAAAGATGTAAAAAGTATCCCATCGGTATCGGGAGATGCAGACCACCGAATGGTGATGGGGAAATTGAGAATGAAACTACCAAAGCCTTTTAGATGTAGGCGAAGAAAAAGATTTATGGTTGAGAAACTGAAAGACCAGGCTTGTAAAGAGACATTCCAGAGAGAAATGAGTATGAAAAGACAGAGGATTGGGGAAGATGCAGATGTGGAGGAGAGTTGGGATGCTTTTCGTGATACACTAGTAGAGGTATCAGAGAGGATCATAGAAACCAAAATGATTTATGGAAAAAAGAAAAAACAAACGGCTTGGTGGACAGAACGGGTACAAGAAGCAGTCAAAAGAAAAATGAAGTGTTTTAGAAAGTGGATGAAGACAAGAAGAATAGAAGATAGAGAAGCATATATAATGATGAGAAATGAAACTGAGAGAATAAAAAGAATGGAAAAGGAAAATACATGGGAGAAGATTGGTAGAGATCTGGAAGAAGACCTTGCGGGTACTAGAAAATTAATATTTAATATGGCAAAAAATTATAGGAAAGGAACAGCACCTCCAACATACGCAATAAAAAATGAGGATGGAATGTTGTTGACAGACCCGAGAGAGATTGAGGAAAGGTGGAGGGATTATTTTGATGATCTGCTGAACATACCAAATGATGTGGAAGAGGATGTGCACGGAGTGGGAGACCGTGAGGAGGTGGTGGTGGACGAGTGGCAAATCACGAACGAAGAAATGGAATATGCCTTGAGAAAGATGAAAAATGGGAAAGCACCAGGGGAAGATATGATACCGGCTGAGATCTTGAAGAATGTGGGAGAGGAGGGCAGTATATGGATGAAAGAATTAATGAATAAGTGCTGGCGAGAAGAAAGGAC
>SEYY01007893.1:30000-57500 GCA_009176605.1 Armadillidium nasatum
TTTGAATGCCGTTTGGGGTTCATATTAGATAGTTCTTTATTTATAATAAATTTAATTTATGAACTAAAAGATAATTCTGCATGTTAACTTCTTAGTTACGAGGGAGGGATGATTATTTTCTATTCTGAATTCTTATTGTAACTAACTAAGCTACCCTCTTAATTAAGAGGAGAAAAAAATACCTAGGTAAACTTTTTACCAATGAATAATGGAGGGAATACTAATTAAAGGCTAATAAATCTTCTAAAGGAACATCATAAAAGAACATAGTAATCAAAGGGAATCGAAATGTAAAGTAACTTCTCAGTTCGTAATACAAAACCAGAATATTTATTCTGAACGATCAAGAAAACTTCTTAGTCATTTTTAAATAGGATTTCTTCGCCTCAAACTTGCTTTAAATCTAAATAAAAACCACTCAGAAATAAAATAAAAAAAAACAATTGTTAAATAAGTATTGATAACTAGTTTAGATAATATTTATCAAATTATTGATACTTATTAAATAATAAATAAACTTCTTAATATTTTAAATAAAATTAATATTAAATTACTATAATAATGGTACTTAAATAAATTGCTATATTTTCAATGAGAAAAAAAATTCATTTAAAATAATAAAAATAATAATAATAACTAATAATAATAATAATAATAATAATAATAATAATAATAATAATAATAAAAATAAATCATTCTAAAATAAATATAAATAGCTTAGCAATAATTAAATTGTAATTATAAAATACTGCGTTGTAGCAAATTCTAGATTCTAGCTTTATCATAATAATATCTAATGTATTATAACTATTATATTTAACTTAGATATTAATGTAAATCCTTAAATAACAGCAGAAATTGAAAAAGAAATTGGAATTAAAATTATTTTAAAAATAAGCGGTAACCCTTATTTTATGTGTAGCGACTTTTGGTCCTTTTAAAGTGAGAAAACAGAAGTTTTAGACACATTTCTAATAAATTTTAATGATTATTAGATTTCTTAGAAAACAACAAACATTTTTTGATTACTTACTAATCTTAAGTGTCACTTGGAAAACTATTTATTCGAAAAGAACTACGATCAAACAATATTCTGATCTAAGTTATTAAGTTGTTATCAATCCGGATAAATAAAGCATTATTTTCAAAGGAAAACTCAAGAAATCCTTTTAATTTTATTATAATTTATTTAATGAAAAACTTACAATATATATATATATATATATATATATATATATATATATATATATATATATATATATATATATATATATATATATATATATATATATATATATATATATATATATATATATATATATATATGTGATGTATGGATGTCAAATTTTTAATTTTTAAGATGTGAATTCGGATGTCTATTTTCTCACATTCGCGAATGCGAATTTTCAATATTCCGCATCCGTGGGTGCGGATGCGGATGTTTATGTTCCTATATATAAAGGCTATAGGTTCATATATATATATATATATATATATATATATATATATATATATATATATATATATATATATATATATATATATATATATATATATATATATATATATATATATATATATATATATATATATTGTGAGCATATATTCATATGCAAATTTATATATTATTTCCGATAGATTGTGACGACGATATAACATAACAATAAATGAAATAAAAAGAAGATGGAAGAGAAATGCAGCTAAGTCGAACTATGTTTATTTTTGCTTTTGATGACTTAGTTATAAATTCTTTTTTAAATCTTTTCTCTTATATGTTGGAATATTTAAAATACTAATAATTTATACAATTTAAATACAACAAATTTTTCAATTATTAAATTGTAAAAAGAAACTTAAGAAAACTGTTATTGAAAAATTAATATAACGAAATAACGTCAATATTTTGTATCAGCGTATCACACCAAACAAACAACGGCGAATGCGCGTAAGCATTTTTGTGGTTATTTAAAATCTTTTTTTTTTCTTTTTCGCAACATAAATGTTTATGTATATATTTTTGTACATTTTCGTAGTTCCGGGGAAGGAACCTGCAGCAACAACCTGTTTTCGTGTGTTATACTCGTTCTCCAACAAATTCTTCAACTCTTAACGAATGACGGCGGGAAGTTCTTACATGGCATACAGTCATTAAGAGTTCAACGTTCTCGTCAAGTTCCGATAAACCACCCCCTTAATTTAGTATCATTCTCTTCCCTCATAGTTCTTTTGTTCTGAACATTCTTGAACAAAAATCAATGTTCATTTCCTCTATTCAAAATTTTTCATTCAACTAATAAAAATTCTGTTTTTTTTTTTAATTTTTATTATCTTTAATTATTTCTAAAACTCTGCTGTGACTGTTCCTTTCTGTGATCCCATTGTACTGACAAAGCACCTGAGGACTTCTGGTCGTACAAGTCCTATTGCACCTTCAACTTCAACTTCCTTCAACGCCTCCGTCCATCAAGAGGATTGGGGGGAACCACATCGATCATCTTCAAGAGGATCATCAACTAACCAGTGGACTCCACAACAACCGTGAGTGTTATCACAACTTTTATTCTTTTGTTTTCTTCTGTTGGTAGTATAAAGTTGCGATATATTGCTAACAATATATATATATATATATATATATATATATATATATATATATATATATATATATATATATATATATATATATATATATATATATATATATATATTCAAGGAGGGTGTGTTAGATCAATAAGAGAATAAGGAAAATAATACAAGTCCCATTCTACACAAATTTCATAGGTGAACACAGACGTGGGCTCTATAGTAATTGAGATTAAATTCAGCAGGAAACACAAGATAGGAAAGAATTCCACAAAACAGAGGTGTCTAGATAGGAGGGATCCTGGAGTTGCTGATGTGCACACAAAATTTATATGCAGTCGTAAAGGTGGGGTATACGTTTGGATAGTTCCTTCCAGCATTTGCCACTGTAGTACCTATAGAAAAGAGACAAGGTACCGACGTCACGTCGCAAAGATAAAGAGTCAAATGAATTAGTAAGAGCGGAACAATTTATCCAAATAATGGGTGAAACTTGAGCCACCCCAAATATGAGAGCAAGGACGGATGAGACCCTTGTATCATTGGAATAACTTAGAAGAAGAAAAAAATTCTAGCAGTCTAAGCAGAACTCTCAGCTTCTTTGACGCTGCCATAGCAACTAGTGTGATGTGAGGTTTCAAAGACATTTTTTTGTTTGTGTGAAGGCCAAGGATGTATATATTGTCAACAGAACAGGAGAGATGGAAGAAACATCGAAAGAAATAGAAAAGTTAGGAGGTGTCTTTGAGATTGATATTCCAAGAAGTTGAGTTTTTAAAAAGTTGAATTTCACAAGGTTGAGGCGACTCCAGTGAGAAATTCTATTCAGATCATCATCAGAAAGATGAAGACGAAAGGCAATTCTAGATGCAAAAGAGGGAGTAGATTTGAAAGGAGTCGAAGAATGGAAGGCCGAATCATTGACATATGATTGGATAGGGCTAGATGAGCAATAGAGAAGATCATGAAGATCATTAATAAAAAGTTGGAATAGAGTAGGAGACAAGACAGAACTCTGAGTAACATCCTATTGACAGGGAAGGAAGAAGATATTGCTCCATCAACAACAGCCAAAATGAAAAGATTAGAAGAAAAGCTAAACATAGGTAAGCAAAGAGAAATAGGAAACTCAAAGGAGGAGAGCTTGGATATCAGTAACACATGCCATACCCAGTCAAATACCTTTGATAGGTCAAGCGCCAGCACGCATGGAGTATACGAATGGATTATTCCTTCCATCATTTTCCACTGTAGTACCTATTGAAAAGAGACAAGGTACCGACGTCACGTCGCAAAGATAAAGAGTCAAATGAATTAGTAAGAGCGGAACAATTTATCCAAATTATTGGTGAAACCAGATATGAGAGCAAGGACGGATGAGACCCTTGTATCATTGGAATAATTTGGTCCTAAAGGGCAGAAGACAGTAAATCTGTGAGAAAGGAAAGTATTTCACCAGTAGACCTCGAACGTCGAAAGCGATACTGATGATCAAAAAGAAAGGAATGGAATTCCAGATGATCTAAGAAATAAGAGTTGAGAAGGATTTCAAAGATCTTAGACAGAATATAAGTGAGAGCTATAGGGAGATAAAAGGTTTAGAGCGGATACTTTTTTTCGGAATAGGTTGGACAAATGCGCACTGTCAACACTGAGGTAAAGTACTAGAATTGAAATATAGAGAGAAAAGTTGAACGAGGGACAGAGCCAACTCAGAAGACTCCCTTAAAACTAGGGGAGGAATGCCATCCGGGCAAATTGCTTTCCTAACGTTCATAAGTTTCAAAAGCACATTCATCTAATCAAATAAAATCACAGGTAAGGGCATGGGAAATCTGAGAGGTGAAAAGTAGGAGGAGGATTATCGGAGTCGTTCAATGTTAAAGCAGAAGAGATCAGGAGGCCGAAGGCGAAAAAGAGGAGGAATGTAAGATTTATATATATATAATATATATATATATATATATATATATATATATATATATATATATATATATATATATATATATATATATATATATATATATATATATATATATATATATATATATATATATATATATATATATATATATATATATATATATATATATATATATATATATATATATATATATATATATATATAGGAAAAAAATTATTTTCTTATTCATGCTATCCAAAAAAATAATCTAATCTACAACATTCGCGGTCTCTTGTCTAATTTCCACTTTGCCGAACACACCTCACATCTCTTGTTCTTAACTGAAACTCAGGTGTTTGAGTGTTCTGACTGCAAATCCTCCTCTGGCGGAAGTTGCGCTAATGTGCGCAACGATGTTGTCTATTCTAGTGTCTCTAACATTGGTTTTGGTGGGAATCTTCTGAATTCTCTACTTTATGGCTTAAACTTTCTTGCAACTCTACATTGAAATTTATTTGTTCTTTCTATTTATCTTATAAATCTGCAGACTATAAAAAATTATTCGACTATCTTAACTCCAAAATAAAACACATTTTTTCATTTTCTCCTTTCTCTGAAATCATAATTTTAGGTGATTTCAATGTTCACCACCGACAATGGCTTTCATCTAGTTCTTATGATCAAGCTAGTGAATTCGCCTAAAGTTCTACAGCAGCTGTTGAAAACTGCCACAATTCTTCTTTTAAATCTATTACTAGTGGAATTTCTCAAAGATTTTTCTATCCCCAACTCTTTTTCTAATTTTCATTAATGACTTTCTTTCTGTAACTTCATCTCCTATCCACCACTATTCCGATGAGTCGACACCTCATTACCCCTCTAATTAAATTTGAAAGATGCACCTACCAGCATCTTTTAGTAGACGCAAAGAGGCTAGCATTGGGGTAGCTGACCTCTGATCTAACTCATATTTCAAATTGTTGCAGATAAAATATATTCGTTTTCAATGCCTCAAAAAATGAATCTTCCATCTCTCTACTCGATCCAACCTTCCACACAACTATGATATCTTCTTCGAAGACACTCAACTCAAGCATTCATCTCTCCTTAATATTCTCACTGTTTCTTTTCCTCGAGATTTTTCTTGGAAAAATCACATAACTTCTCTTTCTAAACAAAATTCTAAGAGTTGGGTGATCTGAGGTCCCTTCAGAATTTCTTCACTCCATCCCTATTGCTTGATCTTTATTGGGATGTTGTTCACCGCTGTTTGGAGTAAACCTTTCCCATTTGGGGTGGCTCTACTCATAAAGCTCTTCTTGAAAAGGTGGAGTCTAGAAGCTTTTCTTCTTATCAACTCTTCTTCTCTCACTAATTCTCTCCAGTCTCTTTCCACCTGTCGAATTGTTGCGTCACTCTCTCTATATGTTATCGCTATTACAATGGACACTACTCTTCTGTGGTACACTCCATTTTACAAAGTTTCATTTTTTTCTCTGTCCAACTCTCTGACCCCAGACTTAACCGCTTTTCTCAATCTTACATGTACTCTAAAGATAAAATCCCTTTATCTATTTTCCCAACTTCCCATGACTTTCACGACTTCAAACGTCGTACATCGATATATGTATCCATTTAACTTGACCAGATTTCCGGATTTTTCCCTAACTTTGATGGAAATTTTAGTAAGTTTCTGGCTTGTGCCTACCAGTGGTGAAATAATATATATATATATATATATATATATATATATATATATATATATATATATATATATATATATATATATATATATATATATAATATATATATATATATATATATATATATATATATATATATACAGATTACCACCGCTCACGGGCCAAGCCTTTTCATGAAGGGGCAGAAATAAAAAAAGAGAAGCCCACCCAATCTCGACAAACGCAAATCTCACAGGTGGGCACAGACGGAGACGTTAAAGAGAGGAAGGTTAAATACATTATGAAAAATAGATGATGGCAGAGAGTTCCACAGAACAGAAGTGGCTGGAAAGAAGGGGTTTACCATATTCACACAAAATTCATGCGAAAGGATTGCTCCCCTTGTGCTACCAGGGCAACGCAATGGTGGTGGAACCCAAGTGGTCAGCTCCCTCGAGTACCTGCCATTGTAGTTCCAACAGAAAAGCAACGTCAAGTCGCAGAGACAAAGGGTCAAATAAGTTTGAAAAGTGCGGACAGTTTATTAATCTTTTAGTCTTAGAATCAACCCTGTTCAAAAGAGAGGCGAAGCAGGAGCCCCCCAAATGTTGAACAGTACTCAGACAAGGTCGAGTATGACCCTTATATAATTGGAGCAACTGTTTGAAAGGAAAAAATCCCGGAATCTGAACACGCACATACACACACACACACACACACACACACACACACACACATATATATATATATATATATATATATATATATATATATATATATATATATATATATATATATATATATATATATATATATATATATATATATATATATATATATATATCCTCAGGTGGGAAAATGTCTGAGGCTACCAAATTCCACTAGAGGTAGAAAAAAAAATATCTTAGTCGATGGAGGCCGACATGTCAAGACATGCGGCATTTGAAGTATGCAAGTCAAAGGAAGTTGTGAAAACAGATAAGAGAGTGTTTTCTAGTCTTTACGAGTAGAGTATATGTAAGATTGAGCCTAGTGGTTAAGTCAGGGGTCTGAGTGGTGAACAGAGAATGGATGAGACTGTAGAAAGGCGCGTCGCACGTGCTCTTTTCATTGGATGAGGTATGCGACAAGAGAGTTCAGAAGAGTAGTGTCCGTTGTAATAGCGATGATAAAGAAAAGAGTGACACAATATATATATATATATATATATATATATATATATATATATATATATATATATATATATATTATATATATATATATATATATATATATATATATATATATATATATATATATATGTGTGTGTGTGTGTGTGTGTGTGTGAGTGTGTGTGTATGTGTATGTGTGTGTGTGCGTGTGCGTGTGCGTGTGCGTGTGAATGAATAAATAATAAAAGCAAACGGCTTGGGAAAAGAAGAGAGAGAGAGTTGAGAGATCATTCATTCATTCACTCATTAATTTAAATGGAAATTAAAGCACAGACGATTTATTTATGACACTGAGTTATACTTTCATTTAAAAATTAGGTGGAAAATATTCTGAAGGATATTTCCGTGGAAAATAACAATGAAAATAATTTAAAATAGAAGAAGTTTCTCTCTCTCTCTCTCTCTCTCTCTCTCTCTCTCTCTCTCTCTCTCTCTCTCTCTCTCTCTCTCTCTCTCTCTCTCTCTCTCTGCGTGTCCAGATGGATATTTGATTCTGTATTTGTACAGTGAAAAAAGAGTAAAGCATTCAAAGATTGTAAACTTAAAAAACGATTAATCAAATACTTTATTAATAGCAAGAAATTGTTTGAGACTAAGAATATATTATATGTACTACATAAATACATATAGGAGTATGTAGGAGAAAAATATTTTTACTTAGAAAGTGGAAAGAAGAAGAAAAGAGGAGAGAAAGACCAAAAAGACCTTTAAGATAAAACAATTTTAAGGAATGTTTGGTTCAGACCATTCTGGAAAAGTTTTATTTAAAAGTTTCCGACTATTGTTGTACTGAATCAAAGATTTTGCGAGTATATTTTGAGAGCTTAATTAATTTGAACTTTTGGTGAAAAGTCGTGTCTAATAAACGAATTTTCAAGTAAGATATAAACGATGATTTTCTTTATCTTCTTTTCATGAATTTTCAACACATTTACGTTCTTTTTTGAAATAAAATATTAATATAAATTCAACTACATAATTACTTTGAAAAAATTCCTAACTTTTAGCGTTAATTTTATTAATAAATATATTATCTAATTAATTAATAACTCTTATAATAGCTTCTGCTTTTCTTTCATCGAAGGCTATACATTTTTAAAGAGCCATTTTTACCCTTTGTTGGAGAAGAAACTTTCGTTTTCTTTGCACTTTCAAACTTCTTAGAAGTTAATTGAGGAAAGAGTCTCAAAGAGTTAATTAAAGTGGAGGAAGAAAAGAGCTCTTCTTCTTCTTCTTCTTTTTTGTTTCTTCTTCTTCTTCTTCTTCTACCTCTTTTTTTTCGTCTTCTTCTTCTATTCTTTTTTCTTGTTTTCTTCTTCTTCTTCTTCTTCTTTACTTTTGTTCGTTTTCTTCTTCTATTCTTTTTTCTCGTTTTCTTCTTCTTCTTCTTTTTCTACCTCTTTTCTTTTTTTCGTTTTCTTCTTCTTTTCTTTTTTCTCTTCTTCTTCTTCTTCTTCTTCTTCTTCTTCTTCTTCTTCTTCTTCTTCTTCTTCTTCTTCTTCTTTTTCTTCTTTCTCGTTTTCATCTTCTTCTTCCTCTTCTTCTACTTCTTCTTCACATTCTTCTTCTTGTGGAAGTGCGGCAAGAGGCTCCATCTTGCTAAAAGTAACCAGAACAGAGTTTCTTTTCATCCAAATGATTTACGAACTCATTAATTAATGACTCCAATCCCTTTGACCCTTTCGCTCCGGCACTTTTCTTGGCGCTTTGTACGAGAAACTCCGTAGTTTTTTTTAATTATAATATATTTATTTCTACTTTCAAGTTTTTATTAGAGTTATCCACTGTAATTAAGTTTTTTATTATTAGGATATTTTAGGATAGCATTCATATTTTCCTTTATTTCAGAAAAACTAATTGGAGAGGTGGTGTCTGTTTACATATATATATATATATATATATATATATATATATATATATATATATATATATATATATATATATATATATATATATATATATATATATATATATATATATATATATATATATATATATATATATTATTATATATTATATATATATTATATTATTATATATATTTATTATATAAAAATCGTAAAATTAATTTTAAAAAATTTCCATTTTGCCAAATTCTTTTAGACTGCATCTTTTTATGTCACAGAAACGAACGAAATCTCCTACAAATGTACGAGAGTTAACAAGAAGCAAATATAAATCATTACTTACGACGTAAGTAATGTTGAGAGACCTTTCGGTCACTTACAGGGCAAGTGCCAAGAAGAGAAATGGTTATTCCTTTAAGCCCCGCCCCTTTGGACTTTTTTTTTCCAACGGCACATACCTACAGTCATGTGCACCCTCCTCATTAGCACTTTCTTGAGCTAATTGCAACAAACTTCCAGTGCACTTCCAGTTCTCATGCTCTTTCTGGAGCTATTTCTAGCATGTGCCACATCTCCTGTGGCTCTCCCCTTCGAAATGTTTGTGTGGGGAGGGGATTAACCGACTCGTTACATATGAAAAAGATACGAAACAAAACATTGCGAATAAGTAGAAAAAATAATACTTTCTTAAGGAATGAAGAAAGCGAGATGAATATCTAAGAAAACATGTGTTTTTTTTTCTCTCCTCCGGCGGGCAAAAGCCAAAGACCTACCGAATGCCACCGTAATTGGGAAAACTGTCCTAGTCGACAGAGGCCGACATATCCAAATACATGGAAGTCAAAGGAAGTTCAGAAAATAGACAAAGAGAGTGAGTTCCAGACCTTACCAGTAGAGTATATGTAAAACTGAGCATGGTGGTTAAGACTGGAGTCAGAGAGTTGAACAGAGAAAGGATGAGACTGTCTAGAAAAGCGAGTCGCATTTGCTCTTCTCAATGGAGGAGGCAATATCGATAGTATAGAGAGAGTCACCAATAACTCGACGAGCAGAAAGAGATCGGAGAGAGTTAGTAAGAGCAGGAGGAGAGTTGATTGAGACGAAAAACCCTAGACTCCACCTTCTCAAGGAGAGCCGTATGAGGGAAACCACCCCAGATATGTGAATTATACTCCATAGAGGGAAGAACAGCACCCCTATAGAAAGCAACCAACTGGGGCAGCATGAAGTAATTCTGAAGGCGCCTCAAAACACCAAACCTCTTAGAAGTTTGTTTAGAAAGAGAAGTACTGTGATCTTTCCAAGAAAGATCACGAAAAAAATATACACCGAGAATATTAAGAACAGATGAAGGTTTGAATTGTGTGTTTTCAAAGAAATATCATAGTTGTGTGGAAGATTGTGACGAGTGGAGAGATGGAGGAACTGAATTTTTGAGACATTGATAACTACCATGTTTTCACTGTCCCTATTTAAAATACGCAAAGATCAGAAGTTAGTTGCTCCAAAGCTGCACTTCTCGAGTCTATCAACTGCTGTTGAGAGGAAAGTCTTTCAAGCTGAAAGGAGTAATTAAAGGTGGAATCATCAGCATAGGAATGGATAGAAGATGAAGTAATAGAAAGAAGATCATTAATGAATAGTAGAAAAAGTGGTGATGATAGGACAGAACCCTGAGGAACACCACTAATAATAGATTTAAAGAAAAAGCAGTGGCCGTCTACAACAGATGCTATAGAACGACCGGGAAGGAAATTACAGAGAATATCACAAAGAGAAGGATAGATTCCGAAAGAGGGAAGCTTAGAAATAAAAGCTTAGTGCCAGACTCTATCGAAGACTTTCTAAATGTTCAGCGCCACAGAAAAAGATTCACCGAAATACAGAAGAGCCGAGGACCAAAAATCAGAGAGAAAGGAATGAAGATCACCAGTGGAGTGTTTCTTATGAAAGCCATACATATCATCATTGATGAGATTAGAAGAATTGAGATTTTTAAAAATCTTCCTGTTAATTAGTGATTCGAAAACTTTAGAGAGAACGGAGGTCAAAGAATTGGGACGAAAGTTGGAGGGTTGAGAGGGATCCCCCTTCTTCGGCACATGCTGAAGTGGATCCTCCAACTGAAAGTGCCTCACTATTTGTGTTGAAAATTTTCCCTCATTTTCTTCCTGCAGTTATAGTAAAATCTATGCTGATTCCAAATCTGTAATTAGTTTTTAATAATTCCAAACGATTCCTGAGAAAAAGACTTTTCAAATGACACTTGTCGAACGACCTTGAATCAACAGCATTTTTTAATTTTTTTTTAAAAAATTTTTGGAAATAATTTTGTAGTAAATGTTCTCCTGATTCCAAATATGCAATTACTTTTTCATAATTCAAAATGGCTAATGAGATATGACCGCACAAAAAAATCTTAAAGTTGGACCCTCCGGCATAAAGACTCCAAATTTTGTGAAGGAAATTTTTATATTTTTTTTCATCAATATTTTAATAAATTCATTGTTGATTCCAAATCTGCAATTAATTTTTTTGATAATTGGAAGAGGTTCCTAAGAAAAAAACTATTCAAGTGACACCTGTAGAAAATTTTTGAATCTGATGATATATGGAAACTACAAAAAAAAAAAAAAAATAAACAAATTATTTTTCCATATTTTTATAGAAAATAATAAGCCGACTACAAATATGTAATTAGCTTTTCCTAATTCTAAATGGTTACTGAGATATGACCACTCGAACATGGAATGTACTTCGTAAGCAACATTATGTAGCTTACATTTATTAACTTTTCTCGAAATAGCCCTTTTCATAGAAATAATCTGATAAAAAAACGACTCCAACGATTTTCTTCAAACTTATTTTTATTTAATTAGAGAGAAATACAGCAAGACATATACAAAGTCTGATCCCCAAAAATATTCGATTCACGTAAAAATTTTAATTTGAAGGCAAAAATTTTCAAAAAACTTAGAATTTTATAATTTCCGATGGCCTTGGCTAAGAATTGAACCATCAAAACTACCACCTATTGTAGCTGGAGGACCCCTGAATGAGAGCAGGTTTCCAGCAAGAATGGAATGTTGAAGTAGAAACGAAAAGACGAAATAGTTTACCAAGGCAGGGTGCAAGCTCTGAAGCACAAGTTTTGAGAACCACAGGAAGAAAACCATCAAGATCATACGCCTTCTTAGTATTAAGCTCAGAGAGAGCAGAAATAACATCTTAAGAAGATATTATAATATTGGACATAAATGAGTTGGAGAAGGTTGAAGGAGAAGTAATAGATCCGGAATCGTCTAAGGTTGAATTAGAGGCAAAGGTTTGAGCAAAGAGTTCAGCTTTAGAGGGAGGCAAAACTGCAGTTGAACAGTCAGAAGATACTAGAGGAGGGAAAGAGGAAGAAGCAAAGTTAGAGTTGACATTTTTTGCAAAATGCCAGAAAGGGTGGGAGGAAGAGGAACCAGAAAGATTATTGCACTTGCGGCTGAGAAAAGTGTTTTTAGTGTTACGAAGGATAGATTGTACGATTTAGGGAAGAAATATAACTTGCATGAGTTTCTGGAGTTTGAAGACGATGGTAATCCCTGAAGGTAGCATCCCTGCGGCGGATATCACGAGAACAAGTAGAGTTAAACTAATGTTTGTTAGGTTTAGTAGAAGAGAAAGAAAATGGAATGTACGCCTCCATGCCAGAGAGAATCACCTTGGTAATCATGTCACGGAAAATCGAAGAAGTACGACTGCACGTCCGACCAGCTTGTGGTACCAAATGTCCCAAACCTATGAACACCGTATTATGATGCCGTTAAAGAAATAGCAAAAAGAGACAGAAATTATAAAATCATATTTAATGCTCGAAAGTAAAGCTCTCAAAGAAAAGGTAATATATATATATATATATATATATATATATATATATATATATATATATATATATATATATATATATATATATATATATATATATATTATATATATATATATATATATATATATATATTATTTATATATATATATATAATATATATATATATATATATATATATATATATATATATATATATATATATATATATATATATATATATATATATATATATATATATATATATATATATATATATATATATATATATATATATATATATAGTGAGGGCATCCGCGGAGCATCCTCATCAAAATTAACATACGCATCCTCATTCACACTTTCGAAAATTCAACATCCGCTTCCGCATCCGCATCCGCATCCGCACCTGACGAAAATTCTATATCCGCATCAGCATCTGCATCCCATCCGTATCCGCATACGAAAATCGTAAAATGTAATAATATGCGATTCATCACTATATATATATATATAATATATATATATATTATATATATATATATATATATATATATATATATATATATATATATATATATATATATATATATATATATATATATATATATATATATATATATATATATATATATATATATATATATATATATATATATATATATATATATATTCCATACAGAGATGGAATTTATGAAATATTTCCATTTATATATATATATATATATATATATATATATATATATATATATATATATATATATATATATATATATATATATATATATATATATATATATATATATATATATATATATATATATATATATATATATATATATATATATATATATATATATATATATATATATATATATAATAATATATATATTAATATATAATATATATATTAGTATATATATATATATATATATATATATATATATATATATATATATATATATATATATATATATATATATATATATATATATATATATATATATATATATATATCATTCATCATCATCATCATCATCACCGTCCAAACCGGTAGGCTGGCGCCTGTCGGGTGCAAAATCTATCTTCTCTTCCATTGGTCTTCCCTGGTGTGGTGCGTATACTTGAATTATACTCATCGTTTCTCCCTCTATTTTCAAGGTCATCGCTATAATTCTTTCACTTACTAACATTGTATCCATTACATTTCTATACAGTTCTGGTCTCATGATGATCGCCACTCCGTGCCTTCTCTCCTCCTCTCTCCCCTTGTAGATCATCACGTAATCATTGTGCAATTTCTTTACTCCTCCTCCTTTGTACCTCACCTCGCAAATTCCTACCACATCCAAGTTTCTCTCCTCCATCAAGTCCACAGCCTCCTCTTCCTTTCCTGTGAATGTGCTAGCATTTATAGTTGCGATTCTGTATTGTTTTCTGTTCCGTGGTCCATTATCGCGCAGGGTCGTCAATCTTTGATTCCGTCTTGTCAGAGGCGTAGCATTGGTTACTCGAGCGGTCTCTCTTTTTATGTAGAAGGCTTGCTAGGCCTGTCGCCACAACTTCCAAATAATGCTGGAGGCACATGGGAAGGGACAAACAGCTGATAGGTCTTCCCAACCCTATCAACTTACTGAAAGTCTAGTTGTGAGACTTTATGATTCTGATATATATATATATATATATATATATATATATATATATATATATATATATATATATATATATATATATATATATATATATATATATATATATATATATATATATATATATATATTATATATAATTATATATATAATATATTAATATTATCAAGATAATGTACTTTCAGCTTTTAATGAACTAATAAAACCTTAACTTTAATAATTTAAAATTTAAAAATTAGTTTCAAAATTGAGGACAGTGTCAGATCATGCGAGGAGAACTAAAGAGCAAGAAAGACAAGATTAGCTACCCGACCTTGTGATTACTCTGAAAATGGCTTGCAAAAACAACAGAACCAGCATTGGAAACCACAATCCTCTGGAGAGCTCTGGGATATAGAATTTAGAGGTTAGTTGAGAAACGATGATGGTCCTATTGAAAGGGTGAAAACCTTAGTTGAGAGTTTGGATAAGACTCATGGACCGGCATTAAGACCAACAAGCCGAAAAACATAATCTTTTAGTGGGCTTTGGGAGAACTTTTAAAAAGCAGATGGGGAAAGATGCTAGCTCCACTGATAGGGTGAAAACCCTTAGACGATTTATATATATATATATATATATATATATATATATATATATATATATATATATATATATATATATATATATATATATATATATATATAAAAGTTAAGGGTTTCCACCTACACATATAATAAATACACTGTGAACGTTTAAAACCGAATCTCGGTCTGTCTTCAGCACAAATTAAATTTTACAAATTTCTATTTTAAAATGCAATCAAAATATAAATTCATTAACCATATATAAGATATTTAAAATAATAAAAATTGAAATAAAAATAAAAAATAAAATAATAATATTAATATTGAAATAGCATAAATAAAAATAAGAAGGCTGGATTATTTTGGGAAAAGGACTTCATTATTGAGTGAAAAGGACAATAGAAGAAGTTTCATCATTTTAAGATGGACAATGAGTTTTATATATAAAACTTTAAAAATCTTACGATCTAGAAAGGAAGATATATGCTGAAAAAAATAGAAATTTAATGAAGAAAAAGGGAAAATATGTCCATGATCTTTTATGGCAGAGTGTACAGGAGAGCAAAGAGAATGATCTGTTCTAAAGGAAATTCCTCTATGCTTATCAATCCTTACTTTCAAATATAGACCAGTTTAGCCTACATATGCCGAATTACAATTAATAATAAATTAAGAAGGATCTGAGAAGCATTGGGTGAGACTGCATGCACTCTGAAGAAGCTTTAAATTAAGAGGGAGTTATAATTTATAAGAATGAACTGTCGTGGCGGGAATGTATCTTCAATTATAGTAAAAATATTTCTATAAAGTTGAGATGTAAGTAATCCTATATGCAGAAGTTTTAAGCATATATTTTGTTTGGGTACAGTAGGAAAATGAAGAGTGGGTCTGAAGATATTAGTGAGACACTCGTAAATTACTATTTTTTCCACTTGGAACTTTGGGAATAAATTAAAATGGAAAAGTATTTCATAAATTTCATCTCTGTATGGAACATATATATATATATATATATATATATATATATATATATATATATATATATATATATATATATATATATATATATATATATATATATATATATATATATATAGTGGTGAATAATGTCATATTTTCTCATTTGCGGACGCGGATGCGAATATAGAATTTTCAAGTGCGGATGCGGATTTGGATGCAGATGACGATGAGGATGCCGATGCTGATGTTGAACTTTTGAGAGTGCAGATGAGGATGTGGATGTTGAATTTTTGATGTGCGGATGCGGATGCGAACGTGAATGTTGAATTTTCGAAGTGCGTATGCGGATATATATATATATATATATATATATATATATATATATATATATATATATATATATATATATATATATATATATATATATATATATATATATATATATATATATATACGCGCTGATGATGACGTTATACTTATACGGTAATTGAGTTTGCTTGGTGACTGCGTTTGTTATGTAAAAATATTACATAATAAATTATTATATAATCCTTATATAGCAATGAATAATGCGAGCGATGACGTAAGTGTGCTTATATAATCAACAAAAATATTAATTTTTCCAAGGTACAAAGGAAAAGATACGAAGGAAAAAGTTGTGCATAAATAGAACAAATTGTACTTTTTAAGGAATGATCCGGTAAAGTGTTGTATAAGATGATGGATTTCAAATTAGCGATTCAGGTTTCGAATCCTGATTTTGGAATATTGAAATTTTAATTGTCACTCAATAGATAGATGGCACTACGGTGAAAGGAAAAAATTAAAGGATTAAAAAGATCAAATTCATTAATTAGGTATCATAATGATTAGATTAATTAATTAGAAATTTAATTAAATGAAGGGGATTAAGATAGACCCAGGAAAGAGAGTAATAGGGCTATTTCCCCAGTTTCCTCCTCACTTCCCTTCAAAAATGTTCTCAGAAGAGAACTTGAGGATGGCACTCGCACTACTTGCCACTGACATTAGTACTGTCAGCAAAAGTAAGACCTTATTACTATATATATATATATATATATATATATATATATATATATATATATATATATATATATATATATATATATATATATATATATATATATATATATATATATATATATATATATATATATATATATATATATATATATATATATATATATATATATATATATATATATATATATATATATATATATATATATATATATATATATATATATATATATATATATATATATATATATATATATATATATATATATATATATATATATATATATATATATATATATATATATATATATATATATATATATATATATATATATATATATATATATATATATATATATATATATAATATACTATATATTAACACAGTTAATCAATGTATGGGTCTTAATACATGTAATGATGTTTATTAATAAAAATTTTTAAAAATTGAGTTTTATTAAATAAAAAAAAAATTAAATGACTTTTATTACGGAAAAGATTTTCCTTGAATGTTAAACAAAGAAAGCAAAATTGAGAGACTTTCCTTTTATTATTAATCAAGATTGCAAACTCACAACAAATGTATAACTCTCTATTGTTTTTAAATGATTTCTCATCTTATTTGCATGTTTATTTCATTACTCTTCTTATGTCCTCAAAATTTTGTTAATGTTCTTCTTTAGGATTTAATAAGCAGTTCATTATCACTGTTATTAATCAAGGAAAATTATTCCGATTAAATATATATATATATATATATATATATATATATATATATATATATATATATATATATATATATATATATATATATATATATATATATATATATATATATATATATATATATATATATATATATATATATATATATATATATATATATATATATATATATATATATATATATATATATATATATATATATATATATATATATATATATATATATATATATATATATATATATATATATATATATATATATATATATATATATATTTTTATTGGTTATCACCGTCACTCACGGGCAGAGCTCTTTTCGAGGAGTGTGGTTCTTAGCCAGGGAAACTGAGTTATATACTATTTCTGACCAAGATGATAAGTTACACAGAATATTTGGGTTTTTGGATAGGGAAACCCTGCTCCGGTACAGCCCAATCAAGTTTTTTTTTCCACCGGTGGGCGTGGTTTCAAATCCTAGATAGCTGACCTTCTCTGTAGGAGCAATTTTAGAGAGAATGTGATATTGTATGTGTTGAAATAGCTTGGAATGTTGTAAGTTTTATATATATATATATATATATATATATATATATATATATATATATATATATATATATATATATATATATATATATATATATATATATATATATATATATATATCGTGAGTGAACCCCGTCTGCCCGAAGTGGGCGTTGTGCCTGTAGAACGTTTCATCGATGCTGTGTTGGAGGACTCACATCGTAGGACCAAACTATTGCATCGCAGCAGTGCGTATCCTAGAGCTTCATTGACACGTGTATAGCCTGCACCGATACCATCGCCAGAACATACGTACATGTGCTCCATCCAGTGTTGGTCCAAAGGATTGCAGCCCTGCAAGTCTGGCTGGACCAAAATGGTCAAGACGCTACATTCCTTACCTATGTTTTGTGGACGGACAATGCCACATTTAACTGGAAAGGTGTCCCGTCGATTTCATGTTAACGAGCGGCTTACGTTCATATATATATATATATATATATATATATATATATATATATATATATATATATATATATATATATATATATATATATATATATATATATATATATATATATATATATATATATATATATATATATATATATATATATATATATATATATATATATATATATATATATATATATATATATATATATATATATATATATATATATATATATATATATATATATATATATATATATATATATATATATATATATATATATATATATATATATTCACCTCTAGTGGGCAAAGGATAGAGGCCTACTAAAACTTCCACAAGAGTTAGGGGAAAGGTCGGGAACCTGGTCAAATTAAAGGCCGACATGACCTGATACACGGCATTTGAAGGTGTATATATTGTAGAAAGTTGGGAAAATGATTAAGGAAGTGTGTTCCAGACTTTACCAGTAGGTTACGTGTAAGATTGAGTATAGCGGCTAAGTCTGGGGTCAGAGAGTTGGATAGAAAAAGGATGAGACTGTGTAGAAAGAGGTGTCACACGAGCTCTAATCAAAGGAGGACGAATGCGACGAGAGAGTTCTGAAGAGTAGTTGCCGTTGTAATAACGATAGTGTAGAGAGAGTAACGTAACAATTCGACGGGCAGAAAGAGAGCAGAGAGAATTAGTGAGAGCAGGAGAGCTGATATGGTGGAAAGCTCTAGACTCCCCTTGTTCTAAGAAAGCTGTGTGAGTGTAACCACCCCAGATGTGTTAGGTGTACTCCATACAACGGCGAACAACGCCCCTAAATAAAGCAAGCAACTGGGGTGGAGTGAAGAAATTCTGCTGGTTCCTCAGAACATCCAACATCTTAGAAGTTTGTTTAGAAAGAGAAATAATGTGATCTTTCAAAGAAAGATTATGAGAAAAAGAAACACCAAGAATATTAATTAGAGATGAAGGTTTGAGTTGTGTTTTTGAAGAAGATATCATAGTTGTGTGGAAGATTGTGCCAAGTAGAGAGATGGAGAAATTAAGTTTTCGAGACATTGAAAGCGACCATTTTTCTCTGCACCAGTTTGAAAAGCGAAATTTATGAGAGGTTAGGTGCTTGCTCCAAGGCCATCCTCCTTGCGTCTATTAATTATTGTTGTGAGGGGCGCCTTTCAAATTGAAAAGAGTAATGAAGGGTGGAGTCATCAGCATAGGAGTGGATAGGAGATGAAATAATAGAGAAAGAGTCATTTATAAAAAATAGAAAAGGTGTTGGGAATAGAACAGATCCTTGAGGAACACCACTATTATTAGATTTATAGGATGAACGGTGGCCTATTATTAGATTTATAGGATGAACGGTGGCCGTCTGCAACATCTGCCATAGAACAACCAGAAAGGAAATCAGAGAAAAGGTCACAGAGAGAAGGATAGATTCCGAAAGAGGAAAGCTTAGAAATCAAAGCTTTGTGCCAGCCTTTATCGAAAGCTTTCGATATGTCCAGCGAAATAGGAAAAGATTCACCGAAATGCCTAATCACGGAGGACCAAGAGTCAAAGAGAAGGGAAAGAAGATCACTAGTAGTTCAACTCTCTGACCCCATACTTAACGGCTATGCTCAATCTTACATGTACTCTACTGATAAAGTCTGGAACACACTTCCTTCATCTATTTTTCCAACTTCCTATGACTTATGCACCTTCAGGTCATGTCGGGCGTTTAATTTGACCATGTTCCCGACTTTCCCCCTAACTCTGGTGGAATATTAGTAGGCATCTGGCCTTTGCCCACCAGAGGTGAAATATATATATATATATATATATATATATATATATATATATATATATATATATATATATATATATATATATATATATATATATATATATATATATATATATATATATATATATATATATATATATATATATATATATATATATATATATATATATATATATATATATATATATATATATATATATATATATATATATATATATATATATATATATATATATATATATATATATATATATATATATAAATCGACAAAAAAAATGGTTAAAAGGAATCCCAGACCCTAGAACCATGCAAAGAACTATTCTTCATGATCCAACCTTGTCGTCCAATCCAAACTCGTGTTTTTAAATTTTATATTCTTAAAACTAATGCTGAATTTTCACCTTAAGCTGAAAATATGTTAATTGAAAGTTTTGTTGTTCCTCCAGAAAATTTTGAAAATAATTTAAATGCGATTTATTTAATTTTGTTTTCGAAAATATTTTACAAAATTATTTTAAAATAAATCTGATATTATTCTTAAGTTCGGAAATAATTACCTTTTCACTACAATTCCTTACCATTCTCTAAACAGTCTTTCAATTTTCAAAATAGATTGTGAAAGCTGCTATGACTTTACTTCTCTTATCCTCTCTTTTCTTTTCTTCTTTTCTCTTCTCTTCTCTTCTTTTGTCTTGTCTTCTCTTCCATCTGATTCTTCTAACTTTTCTTTTCCCATCTCATTTAAGCACCTCCAATCCAGACGACGGCCCAAATTATATATATATATATATATATATATATATATATATATATATATATATATATATATATATATATATATATATATATATATATATATATATATATATATATATATATATATATATATACTGTATAT
Organism: Armadillidium nasatum; assembly: GCA_009176605.1. Classification (NCBI taxonomy): domain Eukaryota; kingdom Metazoa; phylum Arthropoda; class Malacostraca; order Isopoda; family Armadillidiidae; genus Armadillidium; species Armadillidium nasatum. The sequence goes on from SEYY01007893.1 coordinate 51,673, forward strand.
ACAGATGTCTCTTTTGTAGGCACCGTTTTGTTGTAGTTAATGAGTACTCTAAGACACAGTTGATATATTGTATTGTACATTGATAAGGACATCCAAACAAGAAGAAGCATCGTTTGAAGAAAATTTCTTCCATTTTTTACTCTCCCTTTCCAGACTCGTTCATAGATTTCCCTGTTTTCCTTTGTTAATTCTAGTAAACCTTATATTCATTTAAAACTAGGAACCCTATATAACTTCTCCACCTATAAAGACTTTAATAAAGGCGAGAGGTAGGCAGACCGAAGAAAAAGGTAGATTAGAAGAAGTAAAAGATCGAAGAGAAAACATAGAATAGACAAAAGAGTGGAAAGAGGAGAGAGATCCCCTCCAAATGCGACAGAAGCGAAATGGTAGTTCGGCATGGAGTGGAGCCGGAAGAAGAAGAAGAGTTCTCCCCCTTTTAATATTACAAATATAGACGAACAGACGAACCCCAGACAAGAGAGATAAATCTAAAGAAAGTGTTGAAACATTCTGAGAACAAAAAAAGAAAAGAAAAGATGTGGTTTTACGGTAGAGCAAAAATCTAGATGCGGAAGACATGTTGCGCAAAGAGAAAAGGAAGAAAGAAAAGGAAAGAGTGAGGTAGGGTAAGGGGGAGTTGGGCATGACAATATGATATTAATATTAATAACAATGAGCAAGATTTATGAATATCCGGCAATGAATAATAAAACAGCAATTAAAAAAAAACAAAATAATATATATATATATATATATATATATATATATATATATATATATATATATATATATATATATATATATATATATATATATATATATATATATATATATATATATATATATATATATATATATATATATATATATATATATATATATATATATATATATATATATATATATATATATATATATATATATATATATATATATATATATATATATATATATATATATATATATATATATATATATATATATATATATATATATATATATATATATATATATATATATATATATATATATATATATATATATATATATATATATATATATATATATATATATATATATATATATATTATATTATATAATATTTATATAGGAAGAAATAAAACAGCCTAGCTAAAAGAGCTGCATGTACAAGCAAGCACTCTATGAAGATGGAAAACTATCTAAAAGGTGATATGATAATTATTACTTTTATTATTATTATTATTATTATTATTATTATTATTATTATTATTATTATTATTATTATTATTATTGTTATTATTATTATTATTATTATTATTATTATTATTATTATTATTATTATTATTATTAAAAATGAGAAAATGTTGCTAATGTTCTTCACAGTCTGGAAGTACCCCCACTTGTAGGGGAATGGACAAGAGTCGAGGGGACGGAGGCTGAAATAAGTTGGAAAACGGGGGAATGTCCGTCTTCTTAACTCGCAAATAAATCATTTTCGGAGAAAAACGTGAAATTGATGTGTTGATTCCTCCCCTCCCCCCTAAAGGAGAATGCAAAACGACGTTAGGGAAAATACTTCTTGTAAAAAATGATGTAGGTTACTTGCAGGAAATTCTCAACTTGCATAAAGGGACCCTCCAACTGCATCTTCGTTCTTTTCTAGGGGTGAAATATTTAAACAGACTTTTATTTCATCAGTTTTTAGTAAAATCAACTGCTGATTCCAAATCTGTAATTAGATTTTCATAATTCCTACTGGTTCCTGAGAAAAAGACTATTAGAGTGAACTTGGAAAAAGGGTACGTTGTTTATGGCCTCAAAAAACAACCAAAAAAAGCTTTTTCTATTTTTTTTTTATTTTTTTATTTATTTATTTATATTTTTTTAAAGTATTCTTATAGCAAATTTTCTCCTGATTCCATATATGAATTAGTTTTTCATTATTCCAAATGGTTACTGAGATATGATCACTCAATCGTCGAATGTTGTTAAAAAAAAACAACAATAAGAATTTGGGGGGTATGCTTTGGAGGGTTATTATTTCCTAAATATTTTTTCTTGACTTTTATAGTAAAATCTATGGTGATTCCAAATCTGTAATTAATTTTTAATAATTCCAAATGGTTCCTGAGAAAAAGACTTTTCAAGTGACACCTGTCGAATGATCTTGAATGTAGAAGCATTTTCTCTGATAGAGGGAAAAAATTTTTTTAACGTTTCTAAATTTCATAGGTATATTTTTAAGGAAAATAATACTCAGAATCCAAATATGTAATTAGTTTTTCATAATTCCAAATGGTTCCTGAGATATGACCACTCAAAAAATCTCAAATCGGGACCCTTCAACATACGAACCCCAACTTTTGGGGGTAAAAAAATTTTTTTTTAGCAGTTCTTTAGTAAATTCTATGCGGATTCCAAATTTGTAATTAGTTTTTATAATTCTTAGCTGCTCCTGAGAAAAAGACTTTTCAAGTGACACCTGTCGAATGACCTTGAATCTGGCGTAATATGGCAACTATAAAAAAAAAATTAAACTTTTAAATATTTTTTTGGTATATTTTTAATAGATAATAATAGTCAGATTCCAAATATGTAATTAGTTTTTCATAATTACAAATGGTTACTGAGATATGACCACTCAAACATGGAATGTAATTCATAAATAACATTGAGTCTACATTGCCTATTTCTGGAATAAGGACTTTTCCGACAAAAAAATTTGCCAAATACAAACAAAACCATAAATCTCTTTCAAACTTTCTGTGTGAATTAGAGACAGTTGGTGGAAGATATTAACAAAGTTTGATCCAGGAAATATATGCGGATCTATTGAAACAAAAGTGAAATTGATTAAAATTTTGAAATTTTTTTCCTTCAAAATTTCAAATGACTTTAGACGATTATCAAACTGCCTATAACACCACGTATCAGCTTCGAATACCATTCTTTTGAAAGCTACATATGTTTCCAATTCCTTAACTGAAAAAATAAAACAAAAATATTAAATATGAGTTTTATGAAGGATTTAGTAAAAAAGTAATAAAAAAAAACAGAGAGTTCACACCTCTGAAAACAAAAAACACCCTAGATTTTTCTCATACAAGAAATTTCGATTTAGGACGGTTTGCTCATTAAAAAAATACTCTTTCCGAGTCCAAAAAATCTTTATTTTCCAGTTGAAGGGTACTAATAAATGTAAGCTCAATTGACGAAATAGAAGCCACAGGTAACAAATGAAGAATGCACCGCACAGGAAACATCAATTATATGGTAAACGCTAAATGACACTACAATGAAGATAAGGTTGTTTTCTTTTTTAATCCAAATCAACAATATTAGATGTCGTTGGTAGCCCCCTTTTGCTGTGATTAATGAATGCACTTAGATACAGTTGATATATTTATTGCACACTGAAAAGAGACACCTAAACAATTGTTAATAAATTTACCACTTGCATTTTATTTTATAAGTAGAGATTTTATTATTGAGCTTTTAATTGTAAAGTTAAACAGAGATTAATTATTGACAGGCCATACCATCTTGAAGGTAGGTGCAAGAAAAAAGATCACATGTAGGGATGCCGAAAAAGTTTCGATATATACCGATATACATATTTTTTTATGATAATATCGAAAATATCAATGATATTTTCAAAGCCGATATATCGATATATCGATATTTTATTATTCGTATCAAACCAACGATATTATTTTTTTTCTTTTAGAAATTTTAAGTAGTTTTCAGCTCCTTTATAAAATACATTTTAAGGAAAGTTTGTATTTTTCATGTGCGCATATGAATATAATATATATATATATATATATATATATATATATATATATATATATATATATATATATATATATATATATATATATATATATATATATATATATATATATATATATATATATATATATATATATATATATATATATATATATATATATATATATATATATATATATATATATATATATATATATATATATATATATATATATATATATATATATATATATATATATGTTACCGCCCCTCACGGACAGAGTCCTTTTCAAGGAGGGGGTATAATTAAAGGATTGAAGAAAACTCTTCCAATTCATATCCTAACGTAGATCAAACAGGATTTAAAAAGAAGTAGGTGGTTAAATCCAGCAGGAAAAATAGATGAAGGTAGTTCTGTTCCACAGAACAGAGGTGACTGGAAAGAAGGAGGTATCTCAACTTGCAATCCTAGTGTTTGCCAAGCTCACTCAAAATTCATGTGCAAGCAAAACACCCCTTGTTTCTGCGAGGGCGACGCAATGGTGATGGAATGCGAGAGGTCAACTCCATCTAGCACCAGCAGTTGTAGTACCTATGGAAAAGAGAGAGTGCGCCAACGTCACGTAGCAGAAAAAGAGAGTCAAGGGAGTTTGAAAGTAGGGGACTGTTTATTAGTCATTTAGCATTAGACTCAACCTTATCCAAAAGAAGAGTGGAACTGGAACCACCCCAAGTGTAAGAACAGTACTCCATACAAGGACGGATAAGACCCTTTTATATAATTGGAGTAACTGTTCAAAAGAAAAATATTCCCACAATCTGAACAGAACCCCCAGCTTTTTAGAGGCCGCTTTAGCAACCGTTGTGATATGAGGTTTCCAAAATAATTCATTGTTATGTTCAGACAAGAATATTTATATTGTTCATATGTGACAAAGGAGAGCCGTCGAAGGAGACAGGAAAGTTGGGAGGTGTTTTTTAGAGAGAGATGTAAAGAAGTAAGGTTTTCAAAGACTTGAATTTTACAAGGTTACAGTGGGCCCACCAGGAAATATCATCCAGATAGGAAAGAATGGAATCGGAAAATTGAAGGCGAGAAGCAACTCTAGAATAAAAAGAGGGACAGTTTTGAAATAAGTAGAAGAATAGAGAGTTGAGTGGTCGGCATAAGAATGAACAGAGTTAGAAGTACAGCTGAGGAGGTCGTTGATGAAAAGTAAGAATAAAGTAGGAGATAGAACAGAAGCTTGAAGAACATCACAATTAATAGGGAAAGAAAAAGATGTTCGCTATATCAAAAAGTGCTGATAAGGAGCGTTTTGAGAGGAAACTAAACATGAATAAGCAAATAGAATGAGGAAACCCAAAGGGAGGGAGCTTAGAGAACGGCGACGCAAGCCATATCCGGTCAAAAACCTTGGATATGTCAAGCGCCACCACACAAGACTCCCCGTGGTCCCTAAGGGAAGAAAACCAAAAATCAGTAAGATAGGAAAGAATGTCACCAGTAGACCTCGAGCGATGAATGCCATACTGGTTATATGTGAGAAGGGAGTAAGATTCCAAATGATCAAGGAAATGAGGAGAGTTTCAAAGACCTTAGACAGAATAAAAGAAAGAGAAATAGGGTAATAGTTAAAGGGTTCAGACCGGCTTCCATTTTTCGGGATCGGTTGAACATATGCGTGCTTCCAGCATAGAGAAAAAGTTTGAGTATTAAGACATAGAGAGTAGAGTTAAACAAGGACAGGCAACAGCTCGGAAGCAAACTCCCTCAAAACACAAGGTGGAATGCTATCCGGGCCACTTCCCTTCCTTATGTTCATAGATTTCAGGATCCCATGCACCTAAACATATGAAATCATATGAAAACATGGGACACATGAGAGAAGAAGTAGTGGGAGGAGGGATGCCGGAATCATCCAGGGTAGAATTAGATGAAAAAAGAAGGCCGAAGAGATTGGGCTTCTCAGTATATAACTAAATATATATATATATATATATATATATATATATATATATATATATATATATATATATATATATATATATATATATATATATATATATAT
>SEYY01007893.1:60000-93063 GCA_009176605.1 Armadillidium nasatum
TCCTTTGGTGTCTTCTATCGGTATCCCAGTACCGTTCTTAAGATACTTATACTTTTTTTATCACAGCCATACTCAGTTCCAATGTGGAAACCTGTATGGGTAACTTTTCTAGATGTTTTATTAGACTTTTTTTTAATTATTCCTGTCGCTCCCACGATAACTGGAACTATTTCAATTCGGTCTATGTTCCAGATTCTCCGTAGTTCATATTTAAGTCTTTGATATTTTAGTTCTTTCTCTCTTTCATAAGCTGAGACGCCCCCATCCCAAGGGACTCCAACCTCTACTATCATACAACTATTTTCCTGTTTGTTGTGGATGACTATATCTGGTTTGTTATTTGTAACATGAGCGTCTGTTGGGATATTATAATCGTAAAGAAGTAATACTCTATTGTTTTCTTCTATATTATTCGGGTTGTGTTCCCAGTGGTTGTTTGTTTTCAATGATATCTCAAGTTTTTTACACAGTCTGAAATGGATTAACCAGCACATGCTGTTATGTCTTTCTGTGTACAAGCCCCTTAGTAATAAAACCTCACATCCCGATAATATGTGGCTCAACGATTCCGACCAACTACTTCACAATCTGCATTATATTTATGTATATATATATATATATATATATATATATATATATATATATATATATATATATATATATATATATATATATATATATATATATATATATATATATATATTTTATGTCTCCTCTGGTGGGCAAAGGCCAAAGGCCTACCATAATCCACCAGAGTTGGGGAGTATTCGAAATCTGGTCGCTAAAGGCCGACGTGACCCGATACACGGCGTTTAAAAGTGTACAAGTCAAAGGAAGTTGGGAAAACAGATGAATTGAGTGTGTTCCAGACTTTACCAGCAGAGTACATGTAAGAGTGTGCATAGCGGTTAAGTCTGGGGTCGGAGAGTTGGACAGAGAAAGGATGATACTGTGTAGAAAGTCATGTTGCACGTTCCCTTCTCAACGGAGGAGGTATGCGACGTGAGAGTTCAGAAGAGCAATGTCCGTTGTAATAGCGATAGTATAGAGAAAGTGACGAAACAATTCGACTGGAAGAAAGAGATTGGAGAGAGTTAGTAAGAGCGGGAGAGTTGATAAGACGAAAAGCCCTAAACTCCACCTTTTCAAGAAGAGCTGAATATGTGGAGCCACCCCAGATATGCGAGGCGTACTCCATACGGGGGCGAACAACACCCCTATACAGAGCAAGCAACTGGGGTGGCGTAAAAAAATTACGAAGGCGCCTCAGAACATCCAACCTCTTAGAAGCTTGTTTAGAGAGAGAAGTAATGTGATCTTTCCAAGAAAGATCACGAGAAAAAGAAACACCGAGAATATTGAGAATAGATGAAGGTTTGAGTTGAGTGTTTTCGAAGAGAATGTCATAGTTGTGTGGAAGATTGTGTCGAGTAGAAAGATGGAGGAATTGAATTTTTGAGGCATTGAAAACGACCATGTTTTCTCTGCCCCAATTTGAAATACGAGAAAGATCAGAGATCAGTTGCTCCAAGGTCCATTCTTCTTGAATCTATCAACTGCTGTTGGGAGGGACGTCTTTCAAATTGAAAGGAATAATGAAGGGTGGAGTCATCGGCGTAGGAATGTATAGGAGATGAAGTAATAGAGAGATCATTGATGAAAATTAGAAAAAAAGTTGTGGATAGGACAGATCCTTGAGGAACACCACTATTTATAGATTTATAGGATGAACGGTGGCCGTCTACAACAGCTGCTATAGAACGGCTGGAAAGGAAATTAGAGAGGTCACAGAGAGAAGGATAGATTCCGAAAGAGGGAAGTTTAGAAATCAAAGCTTTGTGCCAGACTCTATCGAAGGCTTTCGATATGTCTAGCGCCACAGCGAAAGACTCACCGAAACCCTGGAGAGTGGAGGACCAAGAGTCAGAAAGTAGGGAAAGAAGATCACCAGTAGAAAGTTCTTTACGAAAACCATACTGGCGATCAGAGATAAGATTAGAAGAATTGAGATGTTTCCAAATCTTTCTGTTGAGGATAGATTCGAAAACTCTAGAAAGAACGGAGGTTAAAGAAATTGGACGATAGTTAGAGGGTTGAGAAGGGTCCCCCTTCTTCGGCTCATATATATATATATATATATATATATATATATATATATATATATATATATATATATATATATATATATATATATATATATATATATATATATATATATATATATATATATATATATATATATATATTTATGTGAGCATGTGTGTGCGCAGTAGAGTTTGTCTCATTAAAGTGGAGTATATATGTTCTTCACTTAATATACTAATTAAAATTTGTCTGAATTTCTTAAAAAGAGTTGTACGTATGTCTGTATTTAAACTTTATCGAATTTCCTTTTTTTTCAGAAGGAAAAACTTTCCACTTTTTTTTCCTTTATTTTGTTTTATCCTTTTAACTGAAGAGAAAAACCTTGGGATCAAAAGTTTTTACATGAAATCGCTTTTTATTAACTCTCGCTCCCACTTTTCTCTTTCAACGTGTCCCACTAATAAAATCTCTCTCTCTCTCTCTCTCTCTCTCTCTCTCTCTCTCTCTCTCTCTCTCTCTCTCTCTCTCTCTCTCTCTCTCTCTCTCTCTCCTTTTTTGTCTTTTTGTACTCTTTCCGTTCCTTTATCTCTTTTTCGTTCTTTTAGAAACCAACTTTCCAACCCACAGCATTTATTTGACTATTCTCTTTCTTTAATTTTTTTTATTTCTTTATAATATATTATATATATATATATATTATATATATATATATATATATATATATATATATATATATATATATATATATATATATATATATATATATATATATATATATATATATATATATATATACATGCAGGGGAGGGAAGTAGAACTCCAGAGGCGATGAGATTACCCCCTATTGGGTAAATGGGATGTTAACGGTCCCTTCCATCTCATCCCTGTGCTCAATGATTCGCTCCATTTCGCGCTCACCTTCTTCTACGCCGAATAGGCTCTCCTTCACACATACCAAACATGAATACTGACACATCCATTTTTAAAAAAAAAATCAATAATGTCGTCTACAACAGTAGTCTCGGAGAAGCCCCTGGAAGCGGCTTCCAAAAATAGCCCCTCATCCACCCCTTCCTCCGTAACCACTTGGGAGTTGGTGCCTCCGGTGATGGGTATGGTGCCATCCAAGACACTGGGACCGGCTTGTCCTAATGCATGGTCTATTTTTTTAAATTAATTTCTGCTACATTCGCGGTCTGCACTCCAATTTCCACTTTGTTGATCATCACCTCTCTTCTTCTAAACTTCATCTCTTGTTTCTAACCGAAACTCAGGTTCATGAGTGTGCTGACAGTAAACCTTATTCTGTTTCCTCCTACTGTCTCTATCCTCAATTTTCAGCCAAAGGCGGTTGTTGTGCATATGTGCGCAACGATGTCGTTTGTTCTCGTGTCTCTAATTTGGAGTCTTCAAAATTTTCCAAATTATGGCTCAGGCTCTCTTTCCATTCCACGACTAAGTTCATTTGTTCTGTTTATTTATCTTCTAATTCTACTGACTCTCCTAAATTCTTCGACTATTTAAACTCCAAAATAGAGCACATTCTCTCTTCTTCTCTTTTCTCTGAAATCATTATATTAGGTGATTTCAATGTTTATCACTACCAATGGCTTTCTTCTAGTTCTCATGGTACAGCTGGTGAACGTGCCTTCCATACCGCTATTCAAAACGACCTTGAGCAGTTGGTGCAGCTCCCTACTCGTATCCCTGATCGTCTTGGAGATGAACCCAATATACTTGATCTTTTTCTTACTTCTTTCCTTCTCCTTATACTATTAAACTCTTTACTCCTCTGGGTTAATCCGATCACCTTCTTAACTCTATATCCTCTTCTATCTCTTCAAATCTTCCGCAGGAAAGACCTCCTTCTATTGAAAGGAAACATTTGTGGCAATTCGGTACCGCAAGCTGGTCGGACTTGCGGTCGTGCTTCTTCGATTTCCTGCGGAATTATTACTGCTTGCGTAGGAGGGGTCTCTCTGAGTGTACAGAACGCATTACCGAGGTGATTCTCTCTGGCATAGATGCGTACATTGAAAGAGGAACCAGAAAGATTTTTGCTTTTCTAGGGAGAAAAGAGTTTTTAGTGTTAAGAAGGATAGATTTTGCACGATTCCGGGATGAAATATAAATTTCTTGAGTTTCTGGAGTTTGAAGACGACGGTAATCTCTGAAGGCAGCATCCCTACGGCGGATAGCACGAGAACAAGCAGAGTTAAACCAAGGTTTATTAGGTTTAGTAGAAGGGAAAGAATATGGAATGTACGCCTCCATGTCAGAGAGAATCACCTCGGTTATGCGCTCAGCACACTCCGAGGAATCCCTCCCACGAAAGCAATAATCATTCCATGGGAAATCAGAGAAGTACAACCGCAAGTCAGACCAGCTAGCAGCACCGAAGTGCCACAAACGTCTCCTCGCCGAAGGCGGGGGTCGTTCTTGCGGAAGACCTGAATAGACAGAACAAGATACGGAGATAAGAAGGTGATCGGATGAACCCAGAGGAGGAAAGAGTTTAACAGTATAAGGAGAAGGATTAGAAGTAAGGAAAAGATCAAGTATGTTGGGTTCATCACCAAGGCGATCAGGGATACGGGTAGGGAGTTGCACTAACTGCTCAAGGTTGCTCTGGAAAGAAAAATTGTAGGCGAGTTCACCAGCTGGATCATGAGAACTAGATGAAAGCCATTAGAGACTCCAAATTAGAGACACGAAAGCAAATAACAACTCCCTTTTGCTGAAAATTGAGGATAGAGACAGTAGGAGGTAACAGAGTAAGGTTTGCTTTCATCACGCTCAAGCATCTGAGTTTCGGTTAGAAACAAAACATGAAGTTTAGAAGAAGAAAGATGGTGTTCGACAAAGGGGAAATTAGAAAAAAGACCGCGAATGTTGCAGAAATTATTGAAAAAGAAGACCTTGCACCGGGGCAAGCCAAACGCTATGTCATGGCGGCACCATCCCCATCGTCGGAGGCCGCCAACTCCCAAGTGATGATGGGGTAAGTGGGGGATGAAGGGCATTCTTTGAATGCCTCCCTTCCAAGTATCTCCGATGCAGCTCTGAGTTTCGCCATTTTGTTATTTTGTTTTGTTTTATAAAGGTAATGTAAGAGTAAGAGCTTGTAAATTCGTGGGAGCGTGTGATGAAATGGGTTGGAGAGGTAGTGGGAGCATAGACACTCCAGTATGAGGAGAAGGTACACCAGAGACCCTATGAGAAGGTGAAACGCGAAAAAGAACTAACCAAAGGGCAATTGAGTGAAACGGAATGGTCTAGCCCATCCTATCACTCCACTGGTTATGCCCAATGGGGGATACTTGCATCTCTTCGGACGGCACTACGTCTTCCCCCTATATATTTATATATATATATATATATATATATATATATATATATATATATATATATATATATATATATATATATATATATATATATATATATATATATATATATATATATATATATGATTTGGCTGTTGTCGGGAGTGGGGGTGCTTAAACCAGATTGGGAAAAGAAAAGATAGAAGAATCAGATGGAAGAGAAGAGAAGAGAAGAGAAGACATAGCAGCTTTCACCAACTATTCTGAAAATTGGAAAGATTGTTTAGAGAACGCTGTAGAATTGTATTGAAAAGGAAATTATTTTCTGAATTTTAAAATAATAGCAGATATATTTTAAAATTTAATTTTTTAAAAATATTTGCAAAAAAAAAAAACAAATTAAATGAATCGCAATTTTCAAAATTTTCTGGAGGAGCAACAAAACTTTCAATTAACATACTTTCGGCTTAAGTGGAAAATTCAACATTAGTATTAAGAATATAAAATTTAAAAACACGATTTTATATTGGGCGACAAGGTTGGATCATGAAGAATAGTTCTTCGCATGGTTCTAGAAGCTGGGATTCCTTTTAACCAATTTTTTTTTTTATGTCTTCCCATGTAGGACTGTAGGAATTTTCCTGCAGTCGACGCCACCCTGCATCTTGCGGGATATGGTGTAGTATATATATATATATTATATATATATATATATATATATATATATATATATATATATATATATATATATATATATATATATATATATATATATATATATATATATATATATATATATATATATATATATATATATATATATATATATATATATATATATAGTCGAACTTTGCATATAAAGGTGGAGAGTATGTCTTTTCCATTTTTTATTTTGGAAGAGGATACAAAAAAAAAATATTTTAACTTAAGGAAATAATAATATATGAAATTTGAATAAAATAGTGTTCCGGATGTGTCATAAGGACTCCAAAGTAATAAATGATAAAATAGTACCATTAATGTTATTGAGAGAAGGGAACTTTGTTTAAAGTAATGAAAATTAATAAAATTATTTCATGAGGGAGTAAAAATGAAGCCGAGTTAGTTTATAATTAGAAATCGGTGGGACAAGAAAGCGATAGAGAAGTTTTTCGATATTGTAATTTAATTAAGGTCTTTAAAAAAACATTTTTAAATCAGATTCGAGAAATGTTTACAATTGCATTTTTAGTTCAGTATATTTTTTGTTTCCCTGTGAGTTCAGCATAAAAAGTCTTCAACTACGTACGGATCTTCGTTGAATAAAATTAGGATAGAAGAACAAAACGATGAAGAAATAAAAATTATTTTAATTACTTCAAACAAATTAATAAAACACAAAATTTAAATTCCCTCTATTCTAATTTCTTTTGAGGTGGAAGCACTTTATAGTTCCAAATCAAACACCTCATAGCATGACACTTTGTCTCTCAAGGCAAAAAAAAAAAAAAAAAAAAAAAAAAAAAAAAAAAAAAAAAGTTAAAGTAAAATTACGGAAACGTTATCAAAAACAGATGCCACCCAATTGATTAGTACATTTATCTCTCTCTTCATAATAAATATATATATATATATATATATATATATATATATATATATATATATATATATATATATATATTATATATATATATATATATATATATATATATATATATATATATATATATATATATATATATATATATATATATATATATATATATATATATATATATATATATATATATATATATATATATATATATATATATATATATATATATATATATATATATATATATATATATATATATATATATATATATATATATATATATATATATATATATATAAATGTGTGTTTGTGGGTGTATACCCTCAGGTGAAAACTTGCAGAATTTCAATTTCTTTTGTGTTTCTTTTTTTCCTTTGGGGCTCTTACCTCTTTTTCCACAGCATCGCATCTTACTGCTACTAAAGGAGTATTAAACAGGAACAGCTATTATATTATTATTATTATTATTATTATTATTATTATTATTATTATTATTATTATTATTATTATTATTATTATTATTATCATTATTATTATAAACTGCTTTCAATAATCTTCTTCAACTATAAATAACTATAGTTATAAGAGGAGAAAAGAAAAGAATTTTGTAAATTCTCTTTTAATTGCGAATTAAATTGCAAAAAAGAAAAGTCGTTTTAAGAGTTTTTTTGTGAAAAACATTAAAAACTTTTTCAACAATAATGCAACATATGTTTATTGTTATTAGGATATTTGAGAGGAGAAAGAGAAAGAGGAGTAGGAGGGATGTCAGAATCTTCCTTTGAGGAATAAATTAAAAAAAAGGAGGCAGAAGAGATTCATCTTTTCGGAAGGAGTATTTTCAACAGTTGCGTCACAGAAAATAAGAGGACGAAAGGTAGATTTACCGAAGTTGTTAGATATGTTTTTGGTAAGAAGCCGCAAGTTTTTATCATCAGAATAACTACAGGTGTTAGCTCGCTCGTGTAAACTTGGCAAGGAGGGGCTGCAAGTTTATATATATATATATATATATATATATATATATATATATATATATATATATATATATATATATATATATATATATATATATATATATATATATGTGTGTGTGTGTGTGTGTGTGTGTGTGTAAAATTTTAAAATATATTATATATATATATATATATATATATATATATATATATATATATATATATATATATATATATATATATATATATATATATATATATATATATATATATTATATATATATATATATAAAATTTCAAACGTACCTTACTTATTCTGGAAATATCGAAATTCTGGAAGCATCTATATATCAATGCAAATGTTTTGACATTCGTATTATTATTATTTAGCTTTCATTTCATTTAGGCCTATTATTATTATTATTATTATTATTATTATTATTATTATTATTATTATTATTTAGAAATAAGATTAGTTCTTGGAAAGCTTGCTGATATTATTATTTAAAAATAAGATTAGTTCTTCGAGTTTTAGATGTCGAAAAAGTTTTCAATTACTTTTTCATTGAAATCTGGTATTTTACAGACCATTTCACTCTCTATTGAAAGCATCGTTAATGCATTCAATCTCTCGTTGCACATGGTACTACGTAAAAAAGTTTTTATTCTCTTCAAAGTCGAGAAACATCTTTCTGCTTCAGACGTCGTCATCGGAGTTGTAATTAAAATTTGTAGTAGTCTGGTGATATTTGAAAATGTTGATCCTAAATTTTCATCGCTTACCATGTCTAACATTGCAATAAGGGTTCTTGAGTGGTGCATATCTGTTCTTGAATAAAACACGGAGAGTTCTGTTCTCAGGTTTTCTTTTTCCAACATCGGGTAAGCAGCAACAGCTTGATCGAGTGCATCGCTCGGAAAATGTTTCATATATTCATGGAAATTGTCTATTAGAAGAAGTTTACTAGCTTCCAGATGTTTAGTGAAGCTAAACCTCTCTCTACATTGAATCAAAATAACGTCACAAACCTCTTTTGCAGCAATTGATCTATCAGTGTTAAATTTTCTTCTTTTTGGTTCAGAAGGAAACGAAATATTAATATTTTCATCCCTTATTTTTTGAATTTCAGATTTAAAAGTTTGTAAATAGTTATTAGCTTTGACTGAATCAATTAATCTAGATTGAAGCTGAGAAAACATAATGTCAACATGAGGCATTACTTTTGAGAAAAAGTTCAACCAAAATTCGAATTCGAAATCATTCAGAAGTCTCTTAATGCCTGCTGCTGCAGATCCAGTTTCTCTTGATTTAGATGCTTCTAATATGCTGCAACATTCAATTATTTGGTCTTTCATCTCCTTAACAGCGTTAACAGTTCTACTCTTGAAATTCCAACGTGTAGAAGATGGTCTCGGAACTCTGCGACCAGCAATATTTTCCAAAGTACTCATTCTTTGAGGGGACCTTGAGAAAAAATTTGGTATTCCAGACAAGCTGTTGAAAAATACTCGAACATTAGTATTTTGTGACGTCGCTTGTTCCAATAATAAGTTTAATTGATGCGCATAACAATGAACAAAGTGAGCATTACTATATGCTTCCTTTATTCTGCTTTGCACGCCTTTGTTTACTCCACTGAGAGCGGCTGCACCATCATAGGTTTGAGCAATAAGCTTGTGAGGACTTTCTCCAATCAGAATTTGAAGTTCTCGAAGTAGTATACTTGATAATGCCTCTGCTGTTTGATTGACAGGATTAAAAAATCCCCAAAATCTCTCCACAGGTTTCCCTTGGTGTTCATATCTTAAAACAATTACCATTTGAGTTCTATCGTGAATATCAGTTGTTTCATCACACATAACTGCCAAATACTCTGCTTGCTTTACTTCTTCTTTGATCTTATTTTTGCATATTACTAGCATAGATTCTAAAAGCTCGTTTTGTATAGATTTAGAAGTTCCTTTAAAAATAATTGAGCTATTCAAGTGAGCCTTAAAACTGGAGTCCAGTTCACAAGTAAAATCAACTAAACCTCTAAATACTCCTGAATTTTCAGAAGCCTGAGTTTCATCATGACCTCTAAGGGGGAGTTCATATTTTCCACAAAATTTTATACAGTTGATAATTTTTGATAAAGCATCCCTATTTTTTCTAATTTCTTCATTTTGCTGTGCAATTGAGAGTTTATATGCATTATCCAATTGAGTGGCAATATTCACTTTGCCCATCATATGTAAATCAATCATATTATTTTTATGTTTGATTGAATTTTGATGTTTCCTAATTTTGTCTTGTAAATGCTTCAAGTCAATAACACCACCTCTAGTCCATACTGGATCACCGCCAAACAATATGCACGGGAAACAGAACAATGCATTTTTCTCATCACAGCCGCAAATCCAATTACATTTTTCATACACACTACTATGAAAATGACGTGTGAATGTTTTTTTGTTATTATTATCATTATTTTGCTTAGAACTTCTCTGTTCAATAGACAAAATTGGAGTAGGCCTCCCTTTTTCTTTAATATTTATTTTCTCATTGATTGTCAACTGAGAAAATGTTATGTCTTGTAAATTTTTAACAGAATTCATCTATAAGAAATAAAATATATATATATATATATATATATATATATATATATATATATATATATATATATATATATATATATATATATATATATATATATATATATATATATATATATATATATATATATATATATATATATGTGTGTGTTTGTGTGTGTGTGTGTGTGTAAAATTTTCAAAAATTTATATATATATATATATATATATATATATATATATATATATATATATATATATATATATATATATATATATATTATATATAAATTTCAAACGTACCTTATTTATTCTTGAAAACTTGCTTACATTCTTATTTAAAAATAAGATTAGTTCTTCGAATTTTAGATGTCGAAAAGTTTTCAATTATTTTTTCATTGAAATCTGGTATTTTAAAACCATTTCGCTCTCTATTGAAAACATCGCTAATACATGGTACTACATTTAATAGTTTTTATTCTATTCAAAGTCGAGAAACATCTCTCTGCTTCAAACGTTGTCATCGGAGTTGTAATTGCTTTCATATAAATAATGTTTTAAAAGCATACTGTCATATTACACCAAATTATATAAATTTCACATTTTTTTACACTATTCTTACTCAATCGCTAAATTTATCTTCCTTCAAAATTGGAAAAATTTATCTCACAAAAACAGACGCTGCCAAACGTACGTCTTTCAACATAAAAAACAATTATTACGTACGTATTAAAATTATTATAAGATTTTTTCCCATTCCCAATTATTCTTACTTAAAATTCTGCAAGGATTACAAAAATGTTAGCCTTTTTAATTTACTTTTATAGTTTTTGTAATATTTAAGTATGTAGAAGTGCATCTGGCATAATGTTTTAATATATATATATATATATATATATATATATATATATATATATATATATATATATATATATAATATATATATATATATATATATATATATATATATATATATATATATTATATATATATATATATCGAACAAGAAAAAAAAAAAACATAAAACTTGTAATTTTTCTTCCACAATTAAAAAAACAACCTCCCTCGAGATGAGATTTTAAGCAACTGTCGTAAGTTGCTACATATTACCGTGGTTGCTATATCTGTCTTATTTGGGCGAAAATTTTACAGCCCATTTTTTAAATAATGGCAATGCTTGAAAAATAATATCGTACCGAAAAATTTGAAGTTGTCAAATGCATTTACTTCTTATTTTCTTTAATGATTTATTCTCTTTTCGGAAGGAGTATTTTCAACAGTTGCGTCACAGAAAATAAGAGGACGAAAGGTAGATTTACCGAAGTTGTTAGATATGTTTTTGGTAAGAAGCCGCAAGTTTTTATCATCAGAATAACTACAGGTGTTAGCTCTCTCCCTTTTAATGAAAGTTTTTCAACTTCCTATTAGCGTTTTTCTATCTTGAATGGCACCAGAGCAGATGCATTCTAACCTCGAATTTTGCAGATAAAAAAAATATAGTTCAAGATGGAATGAACATGCTCATTCCAGGGGCAATTGTGAATCTTACTTTTTCAGCAGATACTGAGGCGTCTTCCTGACTGAAAACAGTATTCATTTAAAGGGTAGTTAGCAAAGAAGTTCCTGAATACTCCCTCCCAATTAGCCATTTTGAAGTGCTAGAAAGTACGTTAAGAGTATGTTGGTGTTGCTGTAGATAAAGCATTGTAAGTAAGAACAACAAATTATGATCAGAGTCACCGACACGATGGAAATTGATGTATTAATATCGAGAATGAGGAGTGATGAAGCATAATTCAGGTTTGCTCAAGAGCTGGCTAGGGAGATTTGGGATATGTGTAGGTATCTTAATCAAATGTTTCAGATCGTTGAAAAAAGTAAATGGTTTCTCCTCCATTCCTCATGTATCAATGTAGATAGGAGCCCAAGCACTCTGTGTGGTATAATTTGAATTCTCATAAAGAGAGAATCTAGGTATTTGGATAAGAAATAACAATCTCATAAAAAGTAAGATATTTTAAAGGATCATGAAATTCCATGCTATTAAGGGAGCATTTGCAGAAACACAAAATAATGATAGTAATAGGAAGAGTGAACTTTAGAAATGAAACATAGTTAAGAGATCTTTATTTTCGAGAGGTGTTACTGAAGTGTTAATGTTTAAATAGACATTCACCCCACCATTTAGTCTAATATGTGTAGATATGAAGAAACCCAAGAGAAGAGCATAAAATACATCAAAAGGAGATATAAAGAAAGAAGAGACCATGGGAACATACAATAGTGAAAAAGTCATACTTTTGAAAAATATCACAAGCAAATACTAGATGAAATATTTATAGATACTTATAGATCAAATGAAGTATTCATAAAGGGATGGTTAAGAAACAATGATGAAAGACTCATATTAGTAACACAAGATCAAGCGCTAAGAATCAACTGATTCAAAAAACATATCGAAGGGAAAAGGGTATCGGACAAATGCCTAATGTGAAAGGATTGGTCGGAGTTAGTAATTCAGGGGATTAGGACATTTTTTGGCCTGCTTTAAACCGAATATTGTTTTTTTCAAATAAAACTTTCAATTTTCAAAGTAAAAAGATGAAACTTGATGCATCAGTACAGTTAGGGACGATACAGCTTTCTTTATTCGTGTAAAAATTTTGAGTGGGCTACGGTTTGGAAGATAGCCCACTTCAAACTCTACATAGGCCTCTTCAAAATTTCCACGACGAATTTTTTTCAAAACTTGCAGAAAAGTTAGGAGAATGATGTAGAAACATTTTCATCTGAGGCTTGTTCTTGATTGAATCAATCCTTCATGGTGTTTTCATCGTTTTTGTGATTTTTTTTTTTTTTTAAAAATGGAAAAACATTCTTAATATATATATATATATATATATATATATATATATATATATATATATTATATATATATATATATATATATATATATATTATATATATATATATATATATATATATATATATATATATATATATATATATATATATATTATATTATTATTATTATTATTATTATTATTATTATTATTGAAATAAGCAGAACTGAATATGAAAATTTGAAGTCTTATTTGGTATGGTTTGGTGAGAGTAAGAACTTGTCTCAATTTCTTTTGAAATTGAAAATTTACAAAATTTGAAACTTTTTCTTTAATTATAGTAAACATTTATATTAAATTGAACTCTGATTGAGAATGTGTCACCACTTTTCAGAATGTCTTTCCACTTTCTCTAATTTGTTATCGTTGAAACAATTAAAAATGCGTATTCTTGATTAACCAAAAGCCTCACAGCTAAAATGATGAATATCATTTCCTTTAGCAACAGGTGTTAGTTTGAATTCCTGTGAGACAACTCATTTGTTATTACGTAATCACTTAATTGCAATGAGTTCTGTTTCCTTCCATTCTTAGCACCATATATATATATATATATATATATATATATATATATATATATATATATATATATATATATATATATATATATATATATATATATATATATATATATATATATATATATATATATATATATATATATATATATATATATATATATATATTAAAATTTTAATCATTTTTAATTTTAAGTCTGCTATAGTGGGAATCGAACATCGACCTCTTGGATGGTAAGCAAGAGTTACTAACCGAGCCAAGAGAGTACAAAAGAGAAAATCTCAAGAAATACTAACCAAGCAGACTCCCGAACGGGCCACTCCCGAATGCACTCTGACACGAAATAACGAGGTCAAGGTTCTATTTACCAACCCAGCAAATAAGCTAATTTATGATTTTATATATTAATAAGATCGGGAATATTCTTCCTTTTTCTAATTTCTATAACACCGGTCAAGGTGCAGCATTGATCTTTAGAGTATTTAAAGAAACTGAATATATAAATATATAAAAGTTTATTAAGAAATGAAATAAAAAAAATGGTTTAAAACCTTTTTTAAATCGAATTTTTTAAATATTTAATTTTAATTCCTCATACTTAAACAACTTAAATATGGCAAGGATTGTAACAAGAACTTCGGAATTGTCAATTTCTCTGAAATAGTATTTATTACAAGTAAGCTAGTCTTAAACTTTTGAAAATGAGTGAAATCCTTCGTGATCCTAATAAACTTACATTACCTCATATTATTAATATATCATATTCCAATATGTACTATATATATTATATTATATATATAATTATATATTATATTATATATATTTTATTAATTTAGTTGGGCAAAGGCAAAGCCAGGCAAAGGCCTACCTATTTCACCAGAGTTGGGATTCGAAATCGGGCGCTAAAGGCCTGTCCGATACACGGCGGTTAAAAGTGTCAAGTCAAAGGAAGTTTAAACAGATGAAAAGTGTTCCAAAACTTTACCAGTAGAGTAAATTAAGGAGCAAGTTTAATCTGGGGTCGGAGAGTTGGACAGAGAAAGGATAGAAAGAAAGTCGTGTCGCACGGGCCCTTCTCAACGAAGGAGGTATGCGACGTGAGAGTTCAGAAGAGCAATGTCCGTTGAGTCTATCGCTGTGGCGCTAGACATTCGAAAGCTTTCAATAGAGTTTTTCACAAAATTTTGATTTCTAAACTTCCCTCTTTCGGAATCTATCCTTCTCTCTGTAACCTTCTCTCTATTTTCTTTTCTGGTCGTTATATAGAAGCTGTTGTAGACGGCCACCGTTCATCCTATAAATCTATAAATAGTGGTGTTCCTCAAGGATCTGTCCTTTCTCCAACTCGTTTTCTAATTTTCATCAATGACCTTCTCTCTATTACTTCGTCTTCTATACACTCCAATGCCGATGACTCCACCCTTAATTACTCCTTTCAGTTTGAAAGACGTCCCTCCCAACAGCAGTTGATAGATTCAAGAAGGATGGCCTTGGAGCAACTGATCTGTGATCTTTCTCGTATTTCAAATTGGGGCAGAGAAAAAAACATGGTCATTTTTAATGCCTCAAAAACTCAATTCTCCATCTTTCTACTCGACACAATCTTCCACACAACCATGATATCTTCTTCGAAAACACTCAACTCAAACCTTCATCTGTCCTCAATATTCTTGGTGTTTCTTTTTCTCGTGATCTTTCTTGGAAAGATCACATTATTTCTCTCTCTAAACAAGCTTCTAAGAGGTTGGGGGTTCTGAGGCCCCCTTGTTTTTTTACGCCACTCCAGTTGCTTGCTCTGTATAGGGGTGTTGTTCGCATCTGTATGAAGTACGCCTCTCACATCTGGGGTGGTTCCACGCATACATATGAAATATATCGAACCACTTTCGCTCAAAATTGGTTGGCTGTGAATTTTTCTGTCCACACCCCAGACTTTCCGCCTCTCCGGGCTTTTGTTTTCCTACTTCCTTTGACTTGAGCACTTTTAAAGCCGTGTATCGGGTCAAACATCAATCCCGAATTTTTCCAACTTGTTCTCATAATAATTGTTCTCATTTTGTTCTCATAAATTGTGAAAAAATAACTTAAATAAATGTACAAATGAATAAATAAAAATATGAATGAATGAAAAGCTGAAATTTTGTTTTAGAAACAATCAACTTTTATTTTTTTATCTTTCCTTCATATGTTACTTTTAATTACTTCAAAGAAAATGGTATATTTTATTATTATTATTATTATTATTATTATTATTATTATTATTATTATTATTATTATTATTATTATTATTATTATTATTATTATTATTATTATTATTTAAGGGAATGAAATAAAATAAAAAATTTGCATATTTTTATATAACAGGAAAGAAAATCTTTTCCTTGACTGCACTATTAATTAGAAATTTAAGTGTAGTAAAAGTGAAATATTTTTATAATTTAAGGAGATTTTTCCGGTGTAACCCAGGCACACTGTCCTTGATTTTGTCTGCACCACTCTGGCTGTAGTTTTTCGGCTTGCACGCCCCTTGTCACTAAACGATATCGATGTTGCAACATTCGATAATCAGCTTCTGCGTAACTGTTTGAAGGGTTTGTCCAAAGACGCTCTCCAAGGGCTGCTCCTCTTGGCCAAAACTAAAAGTACAAATAAGTAAATAAATAAAAATACAAAAATAGAATGAAAGAAATGTAATTATTGTTCATAATCAAAGCACTGTTTTACCTTGGACTCTACAGTTTGGTCATCAGCTTGTTCAGTCCACAAGGCAGCTTCTCCGCCTAAAATTTGATTCGAATATTGATCTGATCCAGTTAGATTCTTTGCGAGTCCTAAAATATCGTTATCATAAACATCTTGCCATCCTTTGTACGGAGCGCACCAATTTAATCCTTTTCCAACCCATGAAGCAGAACCGCAGTCAAGATACCATGCATCGTAATTTGAGAAAATGACTTTGTAACCTTTCTGCAAGAGTTCCTTTATGACAGGATCTGTTCCAGTAGTCCATATTTGAATTATGTAATTGGTGTTATTTAAATATTTATCAACATGTCCTGCTTCTGTTAAATGTGAAGTCCAAATGATTCCAGGGACCTCAACATTACCGTTGGCCTTATTCACGAGTTGCCTTACTTTCTCCTGGAATACCGACCACTGGTTGTAATAGGAGTCAGCCGTCAAACCGAATCCGTTACTTGTCATCCAATCTGTTACCTCTTGAGTTGTGTTCCAGCAGTTTAAGTTAACCTGTAGTAATGAAACCAAGCATATATATATATATATATATATATATATATATATATATATATATATATATATATATATATATATATATATATATATATATATATATATATATATATATATATATATATATATATGTATAAAGAACATGGTAAGATAAGCCATAAAAATTACACATTCATTGGACAAATGGGGTTTTAGGAAACATGACATGCCATAGAGTCGTATATACTTTATTCTCTCTCTTCAACTGAACCTTATAAATCTTTATTTAACTTTGCTTTTTCTCCTATTATTCACAGCAGGGATACTACCAATAGGAATTCTAGAAACTCATACAACTTATATTTCCTCCCAGAATCGTCAAATTCTACTTTTTTTATGACAATTAAAACTTTTCTTCGTTGAACATGTAATGTTCATTTTGGCTCTCTTTTTTTCGCTTTTACTGACATTTTTAAAAAATATAAATTTAACTTTGCTTTTTCCTCTTTCAATTTTGTACATTCCAACAGTACAACTGCCGTTTTAACTGCGTCTGAGGGTAAATCTTTAGCTTCAAATTCATAAGGAAATATTTCTCCACCTCCTTTCCTCTTAACTCATTTATACCTAATGTCGAAATTTTTTAATTGACACTTTTTAATGTTCTCTCTCTCCCTGAGATTAACACTGAGAAAAAGTATGGCTTCTATGGTATCCTAATTGTAGATCTTAAAACCTATGATTCAGAACTTGAGCTCTATTTTATCATATTCTTTCGCTTCGGTCATTCTATTACTATCTTTACTTTCTACTGGTGGAGTGGCCTACTTCAAATTGTACCTAAAAAGAAGATCAGTCCAAGCTCTCTATCTAAATATAGATTTAGCTTTGCCTTTCCAAAGGGTTCGAACCTATTTTAAACAGAAAGATTTGAAAACACCTAATCTAATTTTATCTATTCTTCAAATCTTATCACTAATGGAAAGTATGACTTTAGTAAGAATTATTCTACTGATAATATTTCCTTTCTCTCTGATTCATATTCCTCTGCCCTTCGGCATTCGGGGACATTTCTTTTTAACGTAGCATTGATGAAAAGAGATTATTGATGAAAAGAGATTAATGATGAAAGAGATCAATGATGAAAAGAGATTAATGATGAAAAGAGATTATTGATGAAAAGAGATTATTGATGAAAAGAGATTATTGATGAAAAGAGATTGATCAAAGTGTTTTGGCGGTTTGCTTAATTTCTTAGAATATTTCCCTCCTAGAATAGAACAATGTCTGTGAGGTAAGAAGTGTATATATATATATATATATATATATATATATATATATATATATATATATATATATATATATATATATATATATATATATATATATATATATATATATATATATATATATATATATATATATATATTCAAAGCCTTTGATAGAATCTGGACAGATCTTTTGATTTCTAAACCTACATCATTAGCTACCTATCTTTCCTTCTGATTTCCTTTCCTATCTTTCTATAGCAGCAATTGTAGACGGTCAACGTTCATCCTTTTAAATGAATCCTTTAAATTGGCCTAAGGAGGGCTGTGCTCTTATGCTCTATCATAATCCCTTTTCCTGTTTTTTCACCAAAGACCTCCTTTTTGCTACTTCATCAGCAATCTACTTTTTATTATTTCTTTCCCTTTGAAAGAGGTACTTCTTCATTTCAAATATCCACTGCTATAAATCATGTTTTTGAGTAGCTCACTTCTAATCTGTTTTCATTTCCAACAGGGAAGAGAAAATATGATTAATTTCAAGGATTCGAATACTCTGTTCTTTATCTATATGAAGGGCAAAATATTCCACAGCTTTTCAACCTCTTCGAAAACACGCATCTCAAGTGTTTCCCTTTTCTTCATGTTTTTGTTACATCTTTCTGTTGTGATCTTTCTTGGGAAGATCACATTATTTCAATTACTGTACAAGCTTTAAAGAAGTTAGATGATCTGAGGCGACATTTAACTCCTTTCACATTATCTCATTTACTATCTCTGTATTTGGGCGTTGTTGCTTCTTGTATTTAAATTAATATCAATTGCAGACTTTCTTGAAAGGGGAAAACAAAATTTTTTTATTTTTTTTTACCTTTTTGTCTCTTCTATTCTCGCTTATCCTCTTTAATATTTCATCTCTTGTCAAACCATTGCGTCACTCTCCTTATAAAACAGCTTGTACAACAGACACTCTTCTTTCCAATTCTTTCATCGCATACCTCATCCAACGATGAGAGCTTCTACGACTCGCCATCTAAATACTTAATTATTTCTCTGACCAACGCTGACACCAAACCTAATCGCTTTGCATTGCTTCCAAAGTCTAAGGCACACTTCTCACTGCTAGTTTATCTGTTAATTATGAAAAATCTTCATGTTGACATTTATTTTATCGGATTTTCAATCTGAACACCAAACTGCTGTGGATTCCAGTTGGGCTCATTCCTACCATTATATATATATATATATATATATATATATATATATATATATATATATATATATATATATATATATTAATGTATATATATATATATATATATATATATATATATATATATATATATACGGATGCGGATGCGGATTGTTTGATGCGGATGCGGATGTAATGTTTTTGTATTTGTAACGTTACGTAAAGATTTTATCGGTGACGTCATTTAGATTAAATTATGGAAAAGAAGAGACAAAACAATGAAGATTTAAAATTGAAAGTTTTAGAAAAAAATGAAAATTTTATAATTTATTTGCAAAGAGAAATTTTTGGTAGTGAAGTTTGAAAAGAAAAGAGAAAAATTTACCTCGTCTCCTCCAAAATGGAAGAACTCAATCGGACTGAACATGTCAACGAATTCTGTGTAAAGCGTTCCAAGAACTTCGGTATATTTTTTCATTGGCCAAATTGAGTTGCCCGCACGGAGCCTCCACACAATAACTTGTCCAAGGTTTCTGTTACAGGTTTATTTTAAAAGATTTTTAAAAGTTTTAGCATTAAAAGTTTTTATTTTATTGTAAAATAGTTAAATATTTAAAAAAAAAAACTATTATAAGTAAATATAATACATAGAAATAATGTAAAAGAAAATAGATTTAAACGTAAAATTTAAAAAAATTAAAAAGTTAAAAGTTCAGCATGAATAACTTTAAAAATAGAAAAAATTAAATTGAAAAAATTGAAAAGAGAAAGCATGCGAAATGAAAAGTTCTCAAATAGGTGAAGATTCTGAATTATATTTAGTTAAAAATTATCGTACAAAATCAGATCTCAAGCTTGAAAAGGAAGACATTTAAAATGAAATAAAATAAAATAAAGATAAAAATAGTTTTGAAAAATAAACCCAATATATTGTGCTGTGTAAAATCTTTTCATTAAGAAAGATTTTATCTTTAGGGAGAAATCTGAAATTTACTTCTGTGAAAAAAAAAAAAAAAAAAAAAAAAAAAAAAAAAAAAATCTATGTTTAGCGAGCACCTTATTTCAATTTAAAAACTCTTTCAAACATTAAAATAAATTAATATATATATATATATATAATATATAAATATATATATATATATATATATATATATATATATATATATATATATATATATATATATATATATATATATATATATATATAATATATATATATATAATACTTACTCGATCAAGACAGACTACAAGATTTCCTAAACCTTGTTCAGGTCCCCACTGCCATCCATGGCCAACATGGGCTGGTGCATCGAATTCAGGCACCACCTGTACACCTCTCACACGAGCGTACTGAACAAGATCTCTTACGTCACTGGGAGAATAAGTTTGGAAGGAGCTGTACGCTCCAAAGGAGGCCATATTAGGTAAAGAATTGAGGACTAATGGGAAGGAGTGGGTGTCTGTAATGTGCCAATGAAAACGATTTAATTTATTGTAAGACATGGCATCAATGGTTTTTCGAATTTTTTCAAGGCTCATGAAGTTTCTCGAGGTATCTAAAATAAACCCTCGGTATGGAAACGTAGGAGAATCTTCAACTGATACCGAAGAAACGATTTGGAGAGAGTCATTTTCATCATCAAAGTCAATTAGTTGACTTAGAGTTTCCAAAGCATGTCGAGCTCCGAAGAACGTGTTGGCATTAATAGTTGCACGAGTCTCCGTGCCAGTTGTCTCGACATTTAAAGTGTAAGACTCATCGGTTGTAATTTGAAGATATTCTTCGCTTCCATTTACGGTAAAGTCAATAACAAGAGTATTGTTTTCTGTTGCTTGGGTCCATGGACCAATCCAGTAAGAAACTTTATTTGAGTATTGAGGATGGTACTGATTAATAGTTTCTTTAAAAATTTCAAAAGCTTGATCAAGTAGCAAACAAACATTCGGTTCACATTTCACATTTTGATAACTTAATTGTGAGGGAAGAAAAGAAATTGTGTTTTTCCCCAAAGTTACGTTCCTCGGTTTAGGAACAAGAGAGCCATATTTTCCACAAATCAGTTTACACGTATAGAGAGACATCTGTCCTGTAAGTTGCTCGTTTCTTTCTTTCAAACATTCTGAAGTGTCTTCGGTGTCTCCTACACAACTCCAAGCCCATATTTTATCTGATCTGAAGAAACAATTTTTATTAAGATTTGAATAATTTTATTTAATTAAGGCGTTTTGATTGCATAATAAATAAAAAAATTAACATGTGAAATAAAGGAATAATTTGCAAATTTCTTAAAAATATCAAAAAAAATTTAGAATAAGAAAATTTCAAAATATAAATTCAATTTAATTAAAAATGAAAGAAAAAAAAACCATTTATACTGAAATGATAATAAGATGTTTTCATTCTATTAAGAAAACTTTAATATATATATATATATATATATATATATATATATATATATATATATATATATATATATATATATATATATATATATATATATATATATATATGCTAATGATTATAAAAGGGCATACTGTCGAATAGGAAAATAATTTCTTACTTGCATGTTTGTACAAATATGAAGAGTACTAAAATGATAAATCTGAGAAGCTTTTCCATCACAGTGTCCTAAATATATATATATATATATATATATATATATATATATATATATATATATATATATATATATATATATATATATATATATATATATATATATATATATATATATATATATATATATATATATATATATATATATATATATATATATATATATATATATATATATATATATATATATATATATATATATTTGAATTTTCAAGTCTGCTATACTGGGAATCGAACCATCGACCTCTTGGATGGTAAGCAAGAGCGTTACTAACCGAGCCAAGACAGTACAAAAGAGGAGCCGCTTCAGGGAAGTCTCAAGAAATACTTATCAAGCAGACTCCCGAACGGGCCCCTCCCGACTGCACTCTGACACGGGGTAACGAGGTCAAGGTTCTATCCCTCTTTCGCAGACTAATATAATAAATATATCAAATCTTTTTAAATGCACTAACTGCTCGTGCATTAAAATATTTTTGAATATTTTAATGCACGAGCAGTTAGTGCATTTAAAAAGATTTGAATATATATATATATATATATATATATATAATATATATATATATATATATATATAATATATATATATATATATATATATATATATATATATATATATATATATATATATATATATATATATATATATATATATAAAAGAGAGAGAGAGAATAATCTACGGATTTTTAGATTTTTTTTTGTGTTTTAATCTGCATATTTGATTTTTCCTTTTAGCATTACCAGCGTACCTTCCATGCCTCACATCCTAGTCTCCTTTCTCCTTCTTTATATTTTCCACTCTTATAATGGAAAGCCTCACATCCTAGTCTCCTTTCTCCTTCTCTACATTTCCCCAATACACCAATAAGAATATACTCAAACCTTTTCTTTCCTTTTTAATCTTAAAATTGCGAAAAAAACTGCACTGGAGAATTCTTGGAGAAGTGTCATCCAAACAATGCTCCTCATGCACCTCTCATCTCATCATCACTTTGGGACTTGACCGAAACTTTGGTGCTTCAACGTTTCAAAAACTTTTGTTCTCAATTTTCCTTCAAAGGAGATTGTTGAGCTTACGTGAACAACGATGTAGTTTGTTCTCGTATTTCCAATT
This sequence comes from Armadillidium nasatum, assembly GCA_009176605.1. Lineage (NCBI taxonomy): Eukaryota > Metazoa > Arthropoda > Malacostraca > Isopoda > Armadillidiidae > Armadillidium > Armadillidium nasatum. The sequence goes on from SEYY01007893.1 coordinate 83,362, forward strand.
TGGAGTCTTCTTAATTTTCCACCTTGTGGATTAGGCTCCTAACACCATTGACTCTCATAAATTTTTCAGCTATTTAAACTCCTAAAAAGAGCACATCCTTTCTTCTGTTTTCTTTGAAATCATCATTTTGGGTGATTTCCACGTTCAACACCGTAAGTGCCTTTTATCTACTTCTCAGGATACTGCAAATAAACTTCTCGTATCCAGCATTCAAGATCTTTTTTAAATTTTAATCTTTCTCTATATATTATTAAGCTTTTTCAACCTATGAGTTCCTACGATCAGCTATTTATCCCTATATCCTCTTCTAGCTCTTCATGTCTTCCGAGGGTAAGACCTCACCTACTGTGTGGAAACGTTTACCAGCTGTATCCTGAGAAGTAAAATAAATCCACTAATGGTGGTGATGGAGAAATTCTTTAACAATGGTCTTTTTTAAAAATTTCCGTTCTATCAAATGATTCCGAACCTCTTCATAACAGGAGATCTGGAAATATCTCATTTTTCTAATCTCATCCAGATTTTAATATCATTTAAAATGTTCTTTAAAAAAATTGTAAGGCCCACTTTTTTGTTGATGATTATTTGTATAATTAACGTTGCCACAATAAATTGAATTTTTAAAATTCTATGTTCTCCAAATTGGATTTTTTTTGTGTGTGTGTTAATAGTTATACAAATGTGGTAAACAGAATTTGTTTATAAATTCATTTTAATAATTATTATTAATGAATTTTTACTTCTGTCAAAACCTAATTGGGATATTGATTGTGTTTACTTTCTGTACAGATCTGGGTATCGTCAAATTTTAAATCTTTTTTTTTTTTTTTTTTTTTTTTTTTTTTTTTTTTTTTTTTTTTTTTTTATAATGAAGTTTAATTATTTATTTTCTTTAAAATGTCGCAGTATTCGATCTAAGTAAATTTAAAAAATTATTTAGTTCTGTAGGTTCTAAACGGAAAGCTAAGCAATTCATAGAAACCTTTATGCCTTATAATTATGAAAGGGTCACCCATTATAGTACGAAAAATTGTTCTGGCAAGTGAGGAAATGAAAAGTGATCCCAGCTGTTCAAACTAGTTACAACCACAGTAAACAGCCTCAAGTTGAAATTTATTTGTACTTTAAAGTTTGCGCTATATTTGTACTCTCTCTCTCTCTCTCACACACACACACACACACACACACACACACACACACACACACACACATATATATATATATATATATATATATATATATATATATATATATATATATATATATATATATATATATATATATATATATATATATATATATATATATATACTATATATATATATATATATATATATATAAGAGAGAGAGAGAGAGAGAGAGAGAGAGAGAGAGAGAGAGAGGGTTCTGTCGTGGGTCCTCTTCTATTTTAATTTATATTAATGATCTGAATAAGGGAATAAAATGCTTAGTTTATAAGTTTGCTGCTAACACTAAACTGACCTATCTTTTTATAAATATTGATTGATGTATAACAGTTCAATGTTATTTGGATATGTTTCTTGGCTAGGTTAAAAAGTGGCAAATGAACTTTACTAAAAGAAAATGAAAGGTTCTTCATTTGAACTTTTCTAAAAAGAATTTCAATTATGAATGTATGGGAATGGCTTGAGTCTGTGAATAAAGAAAGAGATTTGGATTTGACTATTAACAATTGTTTGAAAGTGTCAGAACAGTGATTAGAAACTAGAAATAGAGCTAACAGATTTATAAATTAAAATATTAATTATAGATTGAAATATTAATTATAAAAGTAAAGAGGTGATCTGTAGGCTATATAATGGTTATGTTAGACCACTGATTGAGTACTGTGAACAGGTATGGACTCATTATCTAAGAAAAGACATTAAGACACTAATATACTGATGACAGTGCAAGTAGTGACATAGTGTTCTGGTCGCTCAAATGACGTCACAACCCTCACTTCCTTCCACTTATTTGCAGGTGGTCTTTACCGCACGAAGGGAAAGTAATTAACATTTTTTTAACAGTGAGAATTTTTTTTTTGACCTTGAGAATTTTCTTAGTGAATTTAATCAATAGAAATAAAATTAATTTAAAATTAAATAAAAATAAATATTTTTACAAATAATAAACAATATTTCAAAATAAATAAGTAAATATTTAAAAAAATAAATAATAATAAAATTTTTTTATTTCACCTCTGGTGGGCAAAGGCCAGAGGCCTACCAATATTCCACCAGAGTTAGGGGGAAAGTCAGAAACATTGTCTAATTAAAAGCCGACATGACCTGATACACGGCGTTTGAAGGTGGCTAAGTCATAGGAAATTGGGAAAATAGATGAAGGAAGTGTGTTCCAGACTTTACCAGTAGAGTACATGTAAGATTGAGCATAGCGGTTAAGTCTGGAGTCAGAGAGTTGGATAGAGAAAGGATGAGACTGTGTAGAAAGACGAGTCGCACGAACCCTTCTCAGTGGAGGAGGTATGCGACGAGAGAGTTCAGAAGAGTAGTGTCCACTGTAATAGCGATAGTAAAGAGAGAGTGACGCAACATTTCGACGGGCAGAAAGAGATTGGAGAGAATTAGTGAGAGCAGAAGAGTTGATAAGGCGAAAAGATCTAGACTCCACCTTTTCCAGGAGAGATGTATGAGTGGAACCACCCCAGATGTGTGACGCATACTCCATACAAGGGCGAACAACACCCCTATACAGAGCAAGCAACTGGGGTGGTGTGAAGAAATACTGAAGGCGCCTCAGAACACCCAACCTTTTAGAAGCTTGTTTAGAAAGAGAGGTAATGTGATTTTTCCAAGAAAGATCACGAGAAAAAGAAACACCTAGAATATTAAGGAGAGATGAAGGTTTGAGTTGCGTGATTTCGAAGAAGATATCGTAGTTGTGTGGAAGATTGTGGCGAGTAGAGAGATGGAGTAATTGAGTTTTTGAGGCATTGAAAACAACCATGTTTTCTCTGCCCCAATTTGAAATGAGAGATAGATCAGAGGTTAGTTGCTCCAAGGCTCCCCCCCCCTCCTTGCCTCTATTAACTGTTGCTGGGAGGGGCGCCTTTCAAAATGAAAAGAGTAATGAAGGGTGGAGTCATCAGCATAGGAGTGGATAGGAGATGAAGTAATAGAGAGAAGGTCATTAATGAAAAGCTGAAAAAGTGTTGGGGATAGGACAGATCCTTGAGGAGCACCACTATTTATAGATTTATAGGATGAACGGTGGCCGTCTACAACAGCTGCTATAGAACGACCAGAAAGGAAATCAGAGAGAAGGTCACATAGAGAAGGATAGATTCCGAAAGAGGGAAGTTTGGAAATCAAAGCTTTGCGCCAGACTCTATCGAAAGCCTTCGATATGTCTAGCGCCACAGCAAAAGTTTCACCGAAATGCCGAAGAGCGGAGGACCAAGAGTCAGAGAGAAAGGAAAGAAGATCACCAGTAGAGCGTTTCTTACGAAAGCCATACTGGTGATCAGAGATAAGATTAGAAGAATTGAGATGTTTCCAAATCTTCCTGTTAAGGATAGATTCGAAAACTTTAGAAAGAACGGAGGTTAAAGAAATTGGACGGTAGTTAGAGGGTTGAGAGGGGTTCCCCATCTTCGGCACAGGCTGAATGAGCGCACGTTTCCAGCAAGTGTGGATGGTTGAAGTAGAAAGACATAGACGAAATAGTTTACCAAGGCAGGGTGCAAGCTCGGAAGCGCAAGTTTTGAGAACCACAGGAGGGATACCGTCAGGACCGTACGCCTTCTTAGTGTTGAGCTCAGAGAGAGCAGAAGTGACATCTTTAGAAGAAATGACAATTTTAGGCATAAATGAGTTGGAGGGGGTTGAAGGAGTAGGAACCGCTCCGGAATCGTCTAAGGTTGAATTTAAAGCAAAAGTTTGAGCAAAGAGTTCAGCTTTAGAAGAAGGCAAAACGGCAGTTTATATATATATATATATATATATATATATATATATATATATATATATATATATATATATATATATATATATATATATATATATATATATATATATATATATATATATATATATATATATATATATATATATATATTTAGTGGAGTGCATGCCATGACCTTGTAATTAGATTTTAAGTGTAAAGAACGATAATAAAGTTGACCTTGAAAAAAAAAAAAACTCTCTCTCTCTCTCTCTCTCTCTCTCTTATCTCTTTATCTCTCTTATCTCTTTAATGCAAATTTCTTTTTAACATTTTTTTCTGACAAATCAGTGGGTAAAATATGAAGATTCATTCGTTGCTCAAAACAAAGCCTCAAATTCTGGAGTCGGAATCGCAGAGACAACAAAAATTTTTTTTTACTTAAAGCTTTTTCCACATTTTTAAATGTATGTAAAAAAATGGATCAATTATAATATATATATATATATATATATATATATATATATATATATATATATATATATATATATATATATATATATTATATATATATATATATATATATATATATATATATAATTCCGATTATAATGTAAATATGAAGCAAATTAAGGAGAAACATTTTATTTGCAGAGTTTTCTCCCATTAAGAATTAAAAAGTGATTTGCTTTTAAATCACACCTCAATAAACTTAATATTTTGAGATCAATCAATTCGTCGTTATTCGTCATATGTAACTCAGCTTTGCATTTTGGGCTGGGGCGAAATGTGAGTGAGTGAGTGAGTGAGTGAGTGAGTGAGTGATGAGTGAGTGAGTGAATGAGTGAGTGAATACTTTTTTACCTTTGCACACATCAAAGGCTGGTATTTGGATAGCGCTCTCACAAGGGTCTCCGATCACTGCCTACGTTCGCCTTATAATGGATTTGTATTGATTAGAGCTGAGCAAACTTTGATAGAAGTCGAGATGCCACTCGTGTCGATGAGAGACCCGTTGATTGATGTCTGTTACGTTATCCTTTTTCAAAAGGTAATGATGATAAAAGCCTCTCTCAAACCGACCTTCTTCTCTCTTTCCTTTCACTTCTTTCCAAAAAATTTTCTTCTTTTTTTATAACCACCGCTTCATATATATATATATATATATTATATATATATATATATATATATATATATATATATATATATATATATATATATATATATATATATAGGGGAGGACGTAGCGCCCTCCGAAGCGATGCAAGTAACCCCCATTGGGCATAACCCTCGGAGTGATAGGATGGGCTAGACCACTTCGTTTCACTCCATTGCCCTTTGATACGTTCCTTTTCACGTTTCACCTTCTCAGAGGGTCTTTAGTGTACCTTCTCCGTATATTAGAGTGTCTATGCTCCCACTACCTCTCCACCCCATTTCTTCAAATGTTCCCACAAATTTATAAGCGCTTACTCCTTACAATACCTTTATAAATCAAAACAAGAAAAAAATGGCGAAACTCAGAGCTGCCTCGGAGATGCTTCGAGGGGCGGCATTAAAAGAATGCCCCTCATCCAACCCCTCATCCCATCATCACTTTGGAGCTGACAGCGTCCGATGATGGGGACGGTGCCGCCATAACCCGGAGTTCCACTTGCCCCGGTGCACAGTCTTCTTTTTTCATTAATTTCTGCAACATTAGCGGTCTTTTTTCTAATTTTCCTTTTGTCGAACATCATCTCTCTTCTTCTAAATCTCATATCTTGTTTCTAACCGAAACTCAGGTGCTTGAGTGTGCTGACAACAAACCTTATTCTGTTAAATCCTACTGTCTCTTTCCTCAATTTTCTAGCAAAGGCCGTTGCTGCGCATATGTGAGCAAAGATGTTATTTGCTCTCGTGTCTCTAATTTGGAGTCTCTTGAATTCTCTACTTCATGGCTTAAGCTCTCTTGCAATTAATTATTCTACTAAATTTATTTGTTCTGTCTATTTATCTCCTAATTCTACTGACTATAAAAATTCTTCAACTATTAAAACTCCAATATAAAGTACATTCTTTCTTCTCCTTTCTCAGAAATCATCATTTTAGGTGATTTCAACGTTCCCCACCGCCAATGTTGAACTCGCCTACAACTTTTCTATTCAGAATATCCTCGAGCAATTGGTGCAACTCCCTACCCGTATCTCTGACCGCCTTGGTGATAAACCCAACATATTCATCTTTTCTTAACCTCTTACACTTCTACTTATACTGTTAAATTCTTTCCTCCTCTGGGTTCATCCGATCAACTTCTTATCTCCGTATCTTGTTATGTCTCTTCTAGTCTTATACAAGAACGGCCCCTACCTTCGGCGAAGAGACGTTTCTGGCACTTCTGTGCTGTTAACTGGTCCGACTTGCGGTTGTACTTCACAGATTTCCCATGGGATAATTATTGCTTTCGAGGGAGGGGTCCCTCGGGGTGTGCTGAGTGCATAACCAAGGTGATATTCTCTGGCAAGGAGGCATACATTTCATATTCTTTCCCTTCTACTAAACCTAAAAAACCTTGATTAAACTCTACTTGCTCTCATGCTATCCGCCACAGGGATGATTTTTTCAGAGATTACCCTCTTTTTCAAACTCCTGAAACTCATTCAACTTATATTTCATTCCGGATTTGTGCAAAATCTATTCTTCGAGATACCAAATACTCTCTTCTCCTCCGCAAATGCCATAATCTTTCTTTCTCTTCTTCCTCTCGACCTTTCTGACATTTTGGAAAAATGTCAACTCTAACTTTGCTTCTTCCTCTTTCCCTTCTCTAGTTTCTTCTGATGGCACAACTGCCATTTTACCTTCAACTAAAGCTGAACTCTTTCAAACTCCTATGCTTTTTTTCCTTTAGTATTAAGAAAACTATGGTCAACTTCCTATTTCGTTTTTTTCCCTCTTGCTGGAAACTCCTTCAGATTTCTTTAACCTCACCCTGAAGATCGTAACATCTCAATTCCTAATCTTACTCTGATCGCCGGAAAGAACGTTCACTGTTGCTCTTCTTTCCCTACCTACTTTGATCTTTCAAACATATCGAAAGCCTTCGATAGAGTCGGCACAATTGATTTCCCTTCCCTCTTTTTTTTTCTTTTTTAGCTGTTGTACTGGTCTTCCTTTAAATGATTTCTCTCTATTACTTCATCTCAACTCCTATGCCGATCATTTCAAACAGCAGTTAGATTCAAGAAGGATGCCTTGGAGCAACTGACCTGATCTTTCTCGTATTTCAAATTGAGGCAGAGAACACATGATCGTTTTCAATAACTCAAAAACTCAATTCCTCCATCTTTCTACTCACCACAATCTTCCACAAAGCTATATCTTCTTCGAAAGCCTTTCATCTTTCTTAATATTCTTGGTGTTTCTTTTTCTCGTGATCTTTCTTGGAAAGATCACATTACTTCTCTTTCTAAACAAGCTTCGAAGAGGTTGGGTGTTCTTAGACGCCTTCGGGTTCTTTTTACTCCACCCCAATTGCTTGCTCTTTATAGTGGTGTTGTTCGTTCCTGTATGGGGTACGCCACAAACATCTGAGGTGGTTCCACATATACAGCTCTTCTCGAAAAGGTGGAGTCTAGGGCTTTACGTCTTATAAACTCTTTTGCTCTTACTTACTCTCTTCAATCACTTTCTTCCCGTCGAATTGTTGTGTCACTCTCTCTTTAATATCGCTATTCCAAAAGACATTGCTCTTCTGAACTCTCAAGTCGCATACCTCCTCCATTGAAAAAGGTCTCTAGCTACACGACTTTCTATACAGTCTCATCCTTTCTCTGTCCAACTCTCAGACCCCAGACTTGATCAATGATCATTCTTACATGTAATCTACTGGTAAAGTCTGGAACACACTCCCTTTATGTGTTTTCCCAACTTCCTTTAACTTGCACACTTTAAACGCCGTGTATCGGGTCACGTCGGCCATTAGCGACCAGATTCCGAATGTTCCGCAAAATCTCTCGAAACTTTTCTCACCAGAGGAGACATAATATATATATATATATATATATATATATATATATATATATATATATATATATATATATATATATATATATATATATATATATATATATATATATATAATATTAGGGATGGGATACCAAAAATTTTTACCGATACCGATACCAAGACTTTCAAATTCACGATACCGATACCGTACCTAAAAATTTTACCGATACCGATACCGATACCAATTCCTTAACTGCTAAGAATATATTATATATATATATATTATATATAATATATATATATATATATATATATATATATATATATATATATATATATATATATATATATATATATATATATATTATATATATATATATATATATATATAATATATATATATATATATACCCGATCCAAGTAAGGCTCTAGGGGCCTGTCAGTGGGGCCAGCACTCGCCTCCATCTAAATCTGTGAAATCCCTTGTGAATACTTTCCCCTAACCAAATACTCACATATCTCTACCACAATCACCTCCTCGCCATGCACCTTCAGCACAAGCTCCTCTCCCTCCTCCTCCTTCCTACTTATTAACAGTTCTGTCTTTTCAACGTTCACGATCAATTCCACCTCTTTTAGCTTTTCAGCAAAACTTCTTATCACCTCTCTTAACTTCTCTCTATCTTGGCTCCAAATATATATATATATATATATATATATATATATATATATATATATATATATATAATATATATAATATATATATATATATATATATATATATATATATATATATATATATATCCACTGGTGGGTAAAAACCAGAAACCTACTAATTTCCACCAGAGTTGGGTCAATACAGACCCTAATCTTTAAACGACAACATGCACCCATACACGGCTCTTGAAAGTGTGCAAGCCAAAAGAAGTTGGGAAAACAGAAAAAGGGAGTGTGTACCAATTGAGTACATATAAGATTAGGCATAGCAGTTAAGTCTGGGATCAGACAGTTGAACAGAGAAAGGATAAGACTGTGTAGAAAATTGTGTTACACAAGCGTGTTCTCAATGGAGGAGAAAAGCAACGGAAGAGTTCAGAAGAGAAAGAGACTGGAGAGAATTATTTAAGACGAAAAGCCAGACTCCACCTTGTCAAGGAGAGCTGTGTGAGTGGAACTAATCCAGATGTATGAGGCGTATTCCAAACAGGGGAGAACAACACCCCTATAAAGAGAAAGCAATTGGATTGGCATAAAAAAAAATCATGAATGTGCAACAGAACACCCAACCTCTTAGAAGCTTGTTTAGAAAGAGAAGTAATGTGATCCTTCCAGGAAAGAAACTAGAAATTACTAAGGACAGATGAAGGCTTTAGTTGCGTGTTTTAGAAGATGTCATAGTTTTGTAGTAGAAAGTCTCGAGTAGAGATATGGAGGAACTGAGTTTTTGAAGCATTGAAAAAGACTATATTTCCTCTTCCTCAATTTAAAGTGCAAGAAAAATCAGAGAGTCAGATATTCCAAGGCCAACATTCTAGCGTCAATTAACTGTTGCTGGGAGGGGCGCCTTTCAAACTGAAAGGAGTAATGATGGGTGAGATCATCAGCATAGGATCGGATAGGTAATGAAGTAATAGAGAGGATTATTAAAATTTAAAAAGCTTTGGGGATAGACACCACTATTAGCAGATTTAAAGGATGAATGGTGGTCGTCTACAACAGCAGCTATAGAACGACCAGAAAGAAAATCAAAGAGAAGGATAAATTCTGAAAGAGGAAAGTTTAGAGTCAAAGCTTTGTACCAGTCCCTAT